>JAQGBY010004438.1:0-16624 GCA_034698785.1 Mycogona germanica | reverse complement strand
CTCCTACTAGGTGTAGAAGAGCGGGACATACTAGAATGGTTCAGGAGCTGCATTGTAGTTGTGACTCGTACTTCAACTCCTATTTCCCCAGAGTGTGTCGAAAGTGGAATGGCCCTTGACGAGTCTCAAGTCAGGAGCCTGTTAGGATAGGACAACTATACCTTTGTCCTTAACTGGTCATTTGACCCCCGCCATAGGCCCCTTCCGTACATATTGTAATTCAAATGCTGCACTAATCCTCCGCAGGGGGTGCTAGTCGTTTTTGTATTTGTATTTTCATGGATATTCGTGTGCGGCCGCGTATGTATTGGGTTAAAAGTCCTTCTTCGAGCACAGGAACATCCGGTTAGCAGTTTTCTCTCTCTCATTGAATGCTTCTGCCGCAGCTCGTCCACGAGTGAGGAACGGCGCGTCGAGCCATTTTCAGGCTAATCACCGGCCTCACTCCTCCTAGCAGCGCGTCGCCAATTGACGCGGCGCGCGCCCGCCTATAGTCAACGTGGAATACTAACGACGTCACGTGTAATTAAAACGGCACAATGGGGTTGCTGACAAAAGCCAGTCAAGCGGAAAGACAAACGTGCCAAACTGTAACGAACTCTGAGTTTTACTCGAAAACCCGTCGACCGACACCGACACTAGTAGAAGCGTCGACTCAGCAACTCTCTCGATCTATCTCTCTGCGCCATTCCATTGGAAACGTTGTGACTCCTCATCTCTCTCTCTCTCTGGGTGATGGCTGCTGCTGGTATGTGCAACAGACAAATATGGAAGCGACACTAACGGCGGGAGTTGTTACTAAGAGCGCCCTGTTTTAAGAAAGTGACAGGTGTGTAGATCTGCTATGCTGCACATCTTAACGTATAATTACCTAAACGACTGTTGCTGAGGCGAAACTGGTTAATATTAGGTAACCAGCTTTTGTGTTTTCGGTTACCATTTTCGTGAGATGCTTTCGTGATAGTTCCATGCCCCAAATTACACCCTCACCCCTTGAAAAACCACTACCTCAAAATGAAATCTTCAGGACAATGTCATAAGGACAAATGAAGCTGGATAGATACAGCAGTGTAATCCGGCAGTTTCAGTAAATGGTGGATATTTGAAAATAATTTCTCGTTCACCAACACTCCACTTCGTCATAGTCACCGAAAGCAATTTGAAGACAATTAGAAAAAAATTAGATCGTTTACTTACTAAACGATCTAAATTTTTTTTCATT
This sequence comes from Mycogona germanica, assembly GCA_034698785.1. Taxonomy (NCBI): domain Eukaryota; kingdom Metazoa; phylum Arthropoda; class Diplopoda; order Chordeumatida; family Chordeumatidae; genus Mycogona; species Mycogona germanica. The sequence goes on along the minus strand of JAQGBY010004438.1, from coordinate 15,402 downwards.
GTCTTCAAATTGTTTTTGGTGACTATGACGGAGTGTAGCGTTGGTCAACGAGAAATTACTGTAACTGTCGGATTACACTGCTGTATCTATCCAGCTTCATTTGTCCTTAACTCGACAGTCGACTTGGCGTTTGGTGCCTTGGCACTTTATTATTGACTAGCTGACCCATCGTGCGTTGCTGCTAATCGATAGGATGCATTCATTTGCATCCCGCTTTCCCACGCTTTGTCGCTTTCCCATGCTTTCCTGCGACACATGCAAATCTATATGCAGATTGTGCTCTGGTGGTGTTAAATGAAACTGTTTACTGTGAGGGGAGGGGGTTCTGAACTGACGTCAGCGAGAAGAACAAAAGAGAGAAGAAGGTTGAAGGTTTCTCTGAGTGAGTGGGGGAGCACACCTAGAATTGATTAGGGGATCACGGGAATACGCAAAAAGTAAAAAAAATGTACGATCTGATGATCGTAGGAGAGAAACATTTGGCATAGACTATCTCGGGAATGTAGTGAACAACTTCCCAAAGTTTCATAGTGATCGGATGAATGGTTTAGTAATGCATAAAGGACATACACACAAGCCCACAAACAAAACCACAAAGCAACAAACAAACATACATTCGCATTTATATATATAGATGAAATTGATGAGTTGTCTTTCTTAAATCTGGTGGCTACAGATGTCTATCAAACGCATTTCCTTTTGTTTGCGAGAGCCTCATAGTGCAACCACCAAATGTTAACTGCAAACTTTTCAAGACATGGACACAACAGTTTCTCCGTTTCCGTTCTGGAAGACCACTCACAAACCGCGTACACGCAGACGGTGTCCGACCGTCTGGCAGTAACAAATATGCTAGTGGTCAGAGCTGGAAAGTGCATCGAAGACACTAAGTGTATGTTGCCAGCAGCAGTTGGTGTTGAAGTCGAAGATTAATTGTTGTGGAGCGAAATGTGGCGACAAAAAAAAATATATTGATCAATTGGAAAGCGTTAAGACGAGCGTGAGAATTAAGTTTGACTGCCGTAGCGAGACCGGGGCTTCCGTTCGACGGTTCGTAAAGCAAACAACGGGTGGCGCCGGTTTGGCCTCTGTCATCAGGAAGACGGGTATTGATGGGGATTGGACGATTGCATCGTCACTAGCGGTGGTAGGAGTACTGGGTGTAGTTGATAGTCTAAATGAGTTTTCATTGGAGTTTTCAAGCAGAATTAAATCAAAGTTTGAACCAATTAATCGGCAGTTACGTGCTGTCTTGGTTTTTACTTCAATTTGCACTAGTAACTTCTTAATCGTGTTTCGTTAATAGTTTGGCATATATATTATTTGGATTTAACATATGTTGTTCCATTTCCAGATAGGTTAGGATGTTTTTTAATATCCGTTTCATTAAGTTTCGGTAGTTTTTATTCTCCACTTTTAAAATAGTTAAATCAGGCAACACGAATGTAATTTTGCAATTCATCGTTGGTCCATTACCAAATAAAATAAAGAATTAAAAATAAATTTATTTTAAATTAAAATTTGGAGTTGCAAAATTTGAATTTAAATTTAAATGACGCTATTAAAATTATGTTTTTTCAATTCGTCGCTTGGAAGGGAAAGTAATATAACCTCATATACATGTATTATTTAACTATTCATTAAATTCATCGATATGTTTAACAAATAAAAATTATATTCAATATTTAAATTTAATTATATTTTCTAGAAAAACATAATTCAATTTCTTTACTTTTCTCAATTATAATCAGAATAACCTAAGTAATTAAGTTTCAAAAACGGTTAAAGCATCAATTGCAAATACTCCTACTTTTATACTCGAAGTTTCAATTCTCAAAACAACCCTTTTAATTTCCTTTAAACGTTATGAAAACGTAAATTTTAGACACTTTTCATAACGATAACAAACGAGTACTTCTGCCATAAATGCAAACAAAAAGAAGCCGACAAAGAAACAGCAATCTTATATTATAAAAACTTTCAGTTCGGGAAATATCTTTCGAACGGCTAAGCGGAATAAAATAAAATTTTACCTGCAAATTTTACCTCCCAATATGTCGATAGTGACGGAATTTCAGATATCTAATTTTATTATTTCTTAATAAATAAACCGTTTAAAATTTCTTACTAATCTACTAATCGCCTTAAAAACAAAAAATGGCGTCTCCACATCAAACGAATGGCGTTGTCGATTTCACGGGATAACAAAGCACACCAGATTACAATTCCAACCACCTAAAATTTCTATTTACCGGAATAATATTTTCAATATAAAAACCAAATAAACTAAAATAACATTATTAAAAAACGAAATTAATAAAATAGGTATTTTTAATAGCAATTATTTTTCCTTTAGATATATCAATTAGCAAATTAAATATAACATACTGAGAATCCACTGCAAGACGTTATAGCACTTAAAAATTCAAAATTTTCAAATAAACTAGAAGGTGACCCGGCTTTATCCTAACCCTGGCGAAGCCGGGTAACCTTCTAGTAAGGTATATAACTGTATATAACTGGTATATACTGGCATATAAGGTATTGAGTACAAAAGTCCCAATTTGAGACCAGTGAGGTCCATCATTTTCCCTGTTAACACGGTCGCTATGTAAAGCTCCGCCCGAATGGAGGCAAATTGTAAAGCACTTGTGCTATGCGACACAGCAACTAACAAGCGGTAACATTTGAACGGAACACATGAGAATTTTTATTAAAATATAAAAACCGAAAACCACCGAAAACGAAATTTTCATCATGTGATAAGCAAGGTACGAAACACCAAAAACAGCGCGAATCCGGCATTATTTTTTTCAATGGGGTGAGGGGCACATTTTCACCAGTACTCCAACCCCCAAACCAAAAGGGTGGCTTAAGCCTTCCACTACTTTTTGAGTCCGAAATTCGACTAAGTCAGTTGCGCGAATCTCGCAGTAGATGTCACTTGCGATTCTACGAATCAGACGAATCATGGCCGAAACCTTTTTAAAGAGGATATGTCCGACTGGTCTTAAATAGTCATGATGGAACTGGCCCAATCGATACCAGCAGAGCGAGAGCGCATGACTAACGTTTATTGTTCTTTCATGACACGTTTATGGTAAGCTCTTAATTGCAAATGATTTGACGGAAGCTGACGAATGATTTGCAACTGTAACAGTATCCATCGGGGTATTATAGCCAGATGTCTCCCGAGAACATTTTTCGTTTGAAGTTTCCTTCAAGAAAAAGGAAACATTTTTTAAATTATAAAACTTATTTTCCAGTCAAATAAAATTAAAATTTACAAATGAGACTGGCCAGGCAACCATTTGTCTTTAATTTGAATTAGTTTATTTGTTATTGTTTTCGGGAGAATGCTATTACATTAAAATGAATTTTAAATAATAACGGTAAATAGAGACCCTAAAGAAAACACGGTTTCAAACTCAAATCCGCATTAACTTAATTTCCAAATATTAAATATCGAATGTCAATGTTTGAAATGAACGATGAAAAATGTTTTTGAAAAATCAATTTATTAGATAATAAAATAAGTCTTTCGTTAAAAGACAGTAAATAAAAAAATGATCTCTTATAGAAGAAATATGCCTGACACAAAAATTGTGAAAATCTATATTATAATCCTAAGATTAAAACTGTCTGTTTCCACATTTACTTACGAACGGTTAGATGAAATTGTGTTTTTATTTTCCAGATAGCTGAAATGTAATTGATTGTTTTCACGCGTCTTGCCAACTAGCTACTGATGTGTTAGACAAAATATCGATACTATCAATGTTTCAGTATCGAATGTCTACATTCATATCGTAAATGCTCTGCACGTACGAAGCTCCACCAGCGGCGACAATTGGCCTGAACTGCAAGCTAGAATGTTAAACTAAGGTGGAAAAGGTTAACCATGCAATATACATGTAAGTGGAGAGTGACTTGGTTTTACGCCGTCTAGACACAGTTACTTATATATAAGCTAAATTGCATCGCAACCTGTATCTCAAAGTATTTCTTTAACAAATTGGTTTTCCAAGTATTACCGACGAACGTAATTTCTTTTGACCACATGCCTTCTCACCTAAAAGAGGAAATAAATTTGACAGTTGACGGCGATTGCTTTTTTCAATGCCATACTATATAAATCCCATGTCTAATGTTACGATTGAAATAAATCTCATGTCTAATGTTACGATTGAAAATGCCTCCAAAAATAAGACACAACAGCGGTTCTTAAAAAAACGTATCAAGGTTAGTGTTTCAACCTCTACGTCCCCCATTCTCCCTGAGGGCGACGCCGAAATTTAACCTGGTTAAATTTCTCCCTAACGAGTACCCTGACATCGTATAGCTTTACTTTCATTTTGGCTTTCAGGAATTTCTCTTTCCCTAATTATTCTGAAGGTCTCGGTTGCGAATTGAATCTCCCCGATTACAGGAGCAAGTTGTTCGACATCCTAACAGCTTCACCTTACGGCGCATCTAACTTATCAGGCCTGGGGTCACGCCAATCGTGCTGTTCAAAAATAGAATAACATTTTGAACTACACATATATTGCAATTTGGTTTAGCGACTGACTGTGGTTTCGGCGGTCCCGGGTTCGATCCCGGGGTACTGGTCGTTCCCCCTCGACAGTGCCTAAGCACCATGAGGCGGACGTAATGCTTGTAGTGCGGTTGACTACAGTTGATTTTAACAAAAAATAACAAAAAAAAAATAGATTTGGAACAAAAATAAGATGTGCTCAAGATGTTCTCCGGTGGTCACAAGCTCGAAATCGAACGCGCCATTCTTTGATTGATGATTCGATTATGGATTATGCGTTCAATCCAAGTGTTCTTAATTCGCTGTTTCAAATCTTCGATATTGGTAATCATCGATTTGTTCGTGTTTTCTGGATAACTCTCCAAATTTTGTATAGTCCACTGGAAGTCCGAACTGTTTGGTGGCCAGTGGTTGGGTTCGATCAACTGTGGCGTTTCCCATTACAGCAGTTCAACTATTTCTCGAGCATGGTGAGCATTGTTGAAAAATGAAAAATACCGAGATTTATCGAATGTTTTTTGAAGTGTTTTGGCCCTGTAATATTTTCCATCGATCGTTGCTCCGGGTTCAACCAAATTTAATTCCAGTTCGACCGAGGAACGCCAACAGACACCATCACCGATTTGCTAAATGTTTGGCGTTTGCGAAGGAGTCTTTCAGCAGCAACATCTCTCTCAAATACTAAATTTTTGCAATTTTTGCAATTTTACAATTTTTGCTGACATTCAGTTTAGTTTGCCCGCCCTTTAATCTGATTTACAGACAGTACCTGTACCAGAACAGTACTACAAAAAACAACTCCACGTTTTTGCTTTCCTCTCTGCGTACGACCTTCTCCTTCAATCTCAATCCAACGAAACTTTTTTCTATTCTGATAACACAAAGGGACAAAAGATAACGAAATTCTTGAACGCGTGTGAACCACGGGTACGGTATGACAGTCAGTCGATATAGCGAGTACCTGTACAACCCCCGTATCTTCCATACACACTAGTACAATATACACATTTGTACAAGAGAACGTCACATTTGTATTCTTTTTTTCTTCTCCATTTGAATGCCCTATGGGCAAGAACGCGGATAAATTGCAGAGGCCAACTAGATTTCTCGTTCACGTATACACGGCCTCACAAAGAGCATGAGATAATATCGACGTCCAAACTAACGCTTTTTTTCCACCCTCAGAGATTTGTAGAGAGCTTTGTTAGGCTTTTTTTTAGGATGAGCTTTTTGTCTAGAGGAAACGGAGCAAATCGCAATACCTTAGTTTGGATTGGGTTGACTTGTATACATTTATACCAACAATTGTTTTGGTGAGATAATAATGAAATTGCATACGTTATTATTGTGCAATTCTTTCCGCATATTTGCATATGGCAAATGAGAGTGCTCGTGATGTTCGGAAGACTCGGTAGTTTCGATATTCATTATTATACTAGCCGCATTTTGTAAGAACTGCATCCTATATTATAAAACAGAGATTTCGATTTTCATGTCCAGAAGTCTCGAACGGCTCAATGAAATGGCAAAAAAATTAACATAACGTTAGTACACCACCGCAATTCGCTACGACGAAATTACAGATCTCGATTTTCAATATTACATAATAAAACAAGCGTAACCAAATTTCGGATAATCTCCCTTTCGCTTCAAACTTAAAAATGGCGTCTCCACATCAAAAGCATGACGTCGTCGATTTCACGAGACAACCAAGTAAACCAGATAACAGTTCCCAGGCGAAGCCGGGCAACATTCTTGTAGGCTAATAAAATCAGAAAACAATATATATCCCAAGTCGCGCCATTACTAGAGACAACGAGCCACCTTAATTTCGTAGGAAACCATATTATTATTTTATCTCATTAAGTCGCAGGTAGAATTAATTTAGAAAAGATAACACCGTTAACAATTCAGGGAAGCAAAATCGTCTACAGTTGTTTGAACAAAAACTGATGGTGAACTGAAATATCTTAGAATAGCTTCTAAACTCAAATTCACCGAACTTGTTTGCAGCTGTGCCGATTTCCACCTACATTTTATGGCAAGTTACAATTCGATATGAAAAAGTAATATATTCTTTCGCTAATATTTAGGGGATGGGGAAGCCTTTGACGAGAAACGTTTAATTACAGTATTCATTCCAGATGAGCTGTTTTGGGCAAATTGAAACTGGGAGCAAAAAATAGAATTGCTTATAATTTCAACCGACTGCATTAGAAACGCAGGCTGTGTGAAGTCTGTATATCTCGGAGACCCAATGTCCAGATAAATGTCAATTGTAGGTAGCTCAAATAGCTGTACGCATTCAGATTCTCGAGAAAACTGTGTAGCACAATTACCATTCTTGTAAAACCCAGTAATAACTTCAAACTACTAGTGAGAAAAGTGTTTCAGTATCAGTATCTTTACACTAATAAAAACTACTGGATCATAAAAATAAAGACGTTAAAGATACCTTTAACGTAGAATTTACCTTTAACGTACCTTACCTTACCTTTAACTTTAACCTTAACTTATACTTTTACCTTTAACTTTAACCTTAACTTATACCTTTAACGTAGAATTATGGTTCACATTTTAAATTTTATGATTCATCAGAAAAGTGAAATTTAAATGGAAATTAATGCTCTCCCCATTAATGCATATGCATTATTTGAGGGCTCTCCGCAATTTAAATCAATCGAGCCTCCACAAATTGCATTGCAATGAGGGGGCCCCGGACACTTCGCGCCAGGGTAGAATTATTTGTTGATGTATTATGTGAACTGCTGTATGACTTTATACTCCTTGGCGTTGAAATAAAATTAAAAAAAAAAAAAATCAACTATTCGATTAACAATTAAATAATTCGATTATACAGCGCTGAATTCACATTTCTTTTACAGAATTTTACAAAATCTCTACAAAATCGTGTAGAATCTCAACAAACAAACAAATTTCCAGTTTCAACAGTTAAATGGAATGTCATAATTTCTTCAAGTCAAAGCATATCATTTCTAGTAAACCTTGGGAATCCAAGAATATCCAAAAGAATCGAAATGGTAGTACAAACATACTTCAAGAATTTCAATTGTACTTCATTTGCACTTTAGTTAAATTGTCACTGGACATAGTTAAATTAGATTCTGACACTTATCACCGACCTTTGCTGGTTTTAGTAGATCATAACGTTCTTTAGTTATCTTTGCACACTATTTTATCATTATATCATTCGCACACCTGCGTCGTATACTTCCTCAGACAAAGGCATTTAAAGTCTGACCAGATTTCCTGATTTTAAGGATTTATTCACGGCAAAATAAATATAATCCAACATCACAAAAGTTACAAAAATAAATTCTACTTCTCCCAGACCTCTCCAAAGGAGAGAAGAGCACGCCTCGCCTTTATTTTTAGGACGGTCTCAGGAGAGTGTTCCGCTGGTCGATGTATGGAATCGTCAGGCATCCATCCATTGTGTGCTCGTATATACGGAACAACCGTGAATAAACAACAGGGCAACGCGAATTGTCGCTCCTGGAAAGGGCAATAACAAAAAAAAAAAAATAAGGAAAAAAACAATAAAGGACGCACATTGTTGAGATGCTTTTGGAAGCAGCGACGTGTACTCTCGTGTGTGCGCTGCTCCGCGTAATAGAACGGCCGTTATCGCAACCTGGCGCCCTCCGCATAACGCTGCCCCCAAGACGAACGCAATCACACAATGCAAGAGTGAGATGCGGAGCTGCCAACTATCGCTCGATCAGGATGCGCCATTTCTGCTTGACTGAATGACCGGAAAAATGGTCCATTATTCTCTTCGGCTTTCAATTAGCAGGGAGATTATTACTGTTGTGTTTAATTGCAGTATTTAAGCCTGCGTACTCATTGTATCCTATTTAATTGATTTTGTTTTGGAATTAGACGGTCAGTTTAAATGGAAATGTGCCTCGAGCCTGGTTTTCGCATTGCCTAAATTTAAGTATCAACTCGTTAAATTTAAATGTCAGGCTCGTTAAATTTCATGACAAAAACAGATTTGGTAATTACACAATAATAGCCCTAGAACAGCGCAAACGCGTATAGTACGCGTAGCCCAGTTGGTTTAGCGACTGACTGTGGTTTCGGCGGTCCCGGGTTCGATTCCCGGCGCGGGCTCTCGAAAATTTCGATCCCGGGGTATTGGTCGTTCCCCTCGTACAGTGCCTAAGCACCATAAGGGGGACGTAACGCCTGTAGTGCGGTTGACTACAGTTGATTGGAAACAAAAAAAGAAACAGCAATAATCACCATTACTACAGCAGTGTGGTTAAACTAGTATGTAATATGAAATTAAATTAACAGATTAATTGGGTTTTTTTGCTGTGATATTTTCCAACTGCTTGTTACTCGTTTACCAGATTTTTTAAAACTTCAAAGTCTTCATTAATAATTAATAACTTCATTATTTTCTCAAAATTATATTCAGCCCAAACATCGACAAATTATAAACCCTAGCTACAGTTTTCTCCATTTTTATCCAAGGCAGTCCTGCATGGATGCACCCTCAATATTTATTACATGTAGCTCAATCAGTCGTGCTATAAACTGAATAAATTAAATTATCTTTCGCAGGATATTGCCTTTAGGAAATAATAAAAAGGGGTCTTACTCTCTATCATACAATCGTTGCTCGCTCGACCAAGAGATTTTAAACTTATCCAGCTACTTTAATAAAGGAAAAATCCATGCTGGCTCCACACGCACGAACGTCGACGCCGAAATCTAGGTGAAAGAGGAGGAACCGTCATACGAACTCACACCGACGGAACAGTGGTCCCGTTCCATATCCTCCTGAGCCTTGACACCCGGAAACGCTCACTATTTTTAATGCGTGGAAACAAAGTTCACCAGATTACAATTCCAACTACACAAATTTCTATTTACCAGAATAATATTTTCAATATTAAAAAAAATTAGCCAGGAAACAAAATTAATCGAAACGATATTTTAAAAAACGATTATTTTTCTATTTGACATCTCAAGTGCCGAACGTTTGGAAATCGTAATTATATAAATTTAAAAATCTCATGTTGAGGCGCCATAGCATGACGCTATAGCACGTAACGAATCAACAACTGCAGTGTTACAACGTTACTCGCGCCCAAAACAGATTTAAAAAAAATTAATATAAAATCCTGTCGCAGCCACGACGGGAAACACGGCAACATGCCCACTCTAGCACATAAGGGAACAGAGATTTAAAATATTTAAAAATTGATTCGCACATCGATCACGATATTGAAAGATCACACGATAAACGGAACCGATAAAGATGAACGTAAAATAACCATTTCATTGCATTCAAACAATTTATTATTCAACATTTCATTCAGGTTTACTCGTAACCCTGACGAAGTCGGTTAACCATCTAGTATAAACATACTCAGAGACCTCCCACCAAAACTGAATCGGTGTTACTTGGTGTGCTTGGATCTTTCGTTCTGCGGGGAACAGAACTCGCGGATGGAGGGCGCCAGTGGTCGCATCCGGTTCTCAGGAGGCTAGCCTGGCTACCACAGCACGGAAGCCAACGGCACAACCCACCAAACTCACATCTATATCCGGCCAATGCTGCAGTGCAGACAACCAACAGAAAACCGAAAAGACGTGAATGCTCGCTCGTACGCGTTGTAGTAGTGAGAGTGAATGTGTGTGAGTGGTGGCATTTGGCGTACGCAGCGCCATCGACGAATAAATCGGGCAACCGACATCAAAATATATTTATAAACATTTCGGCGTTGGCGTGTGCATGTGTGTGTGTGTGTATGTGCGTTCTCGAGTCCCTCAATGTCCGTGCTTCTGGTTTCGCGCTTCTTCACACACACATCCAGTCTCCGCATGTGGTGAGAGATAATCTATCGCCCATCGACGACGAGAGATGATCTCATAATAATTCGCAACGCGGAATCTAATCTAAAAAAGCGTTGTCCTGGTCCACGAAGAAGTGTGTCCGTGTGTCCCACCACCACCACCACCTATTTCCTAGATCTATATTTCCCTGGGAAGCTGCGTCACCCCCTCACCCCCACCCCCTTACCCACACTCGTCTTTATCGAGGCCGCTTCCTGCCAACGCAGAAGCGCTTCCGTAGCAACGGAAGATGGTCGGCCTATTTGGGTCGCGTACGAGCTGCGAAGAATTCAAGCGTTCCCCGCACATATTCGATTGGTGGTTATCCAGGCGTCCACGGTGGTGACACGTACGACTTACACAAGGAGTAACTCACCTAATAAGAACATCATTTAAGAAGGTCTTCTCAAATTGCTGCTACGCGTCATCGCGCGCGTCGGAAATTGTGCATCGAAATCGGGAAGTTCCATATTAGCATCTTCAAGACGTACGTTTGGAACCTTGAAATAGAATCGCGCTTACGGCAATCAAATATTGCAGAACCTACAGCGGGATTTCAATTCGGGTCAGTCTGTGAAATTTATCTCTAGATAGAAGACTGTTTAGAAAATGTAATCCCTATATTTTTTTTAAAGTACGATATTCTTGTCCGGGTTTCGTTTGAGAGAGTTCGTTTTCCAAATCGCAGAACGAGCGATATTTTATCACCTCTCAGTCACATTTTTGAGGTAACCGGATATCAACATTTGGTAGTCTGAACCGAACCGTGAACCGAATTGCTTACTCCGCACATGTGTCCGACCGTCTCGTCATCCTCGATATCCGGTTAACAGCAATTCTGCGACGTTGTCCTAGACGATGTTACGAACGATCAACTCCGGTCGAGCAAACAATATCAACTACTACTACCTTTTTCCCCACCACCATCTTCCAGACGTCGTCATCATCGTACAGTGAACTTTGAAACGATCTTCGGGTTCACCAATCGCTAATCATAAGCATTATACGACAACCCTTGAACACCAAAGAGTAAATTACATTTTCTAAAAAAAAAAATTGTTAAACTTATCAAATATTTATCAATTCTTTTTATCTCCAACTATATCGATCTTGCACAATTTCATCCTTTTTATAGCGTAGTGCTCAAGACCAATATCATATATATGGCGGTAGCTTTTCGATAATCATCTCTCGATCGCGAAAGAACTCTCCAATTAGTTCATTAAGTAGAATCGGTGATCCACTGTCTATTGTATCGAAGATGGTGTTCACGGACGTCGGTTGACTTTGCCAGGTTCCGTGCGTTATTTTCTCACTAATTGGAGTCTCCCCCACCACTAGATTGTCGTCCTTAGCGCGGGGCTCGATTCCATCCCCAGCTCCACCGGACGAGCTTTAATCTCTCTCTCTTAAGACGGGCCGCCACAATGACGGTGAAATTTAAGCCCATCTGGACCCCACCTGGATCCCACCAATATACAATCGCTGCCCACCACCACCGTCTACCGTCGCTTCTTCATCTCTACGGGCCCTAGTGACGTCACAGCCCCCATCCCTCTCCTCTCCCCTCCACCCCCCGTCTCCGCATCACACAGTAGAGTTATATCATCCTTATCCTCATGTGGGATGGCACGGTGCGGTTGACTCTAAACCTGTGTTGGTGTCGAACCACACACGTAGCCGTCACCAATCACGGCGACGACGGCCGGAATACTGCCGGCCATGACCATGGACATGATGTGGCTAGAGGGAAGCAGGAGCAGCATCCGAGATGAAAGGTAGGCTCTTGATATGGGGGGCACCAGAATTTTAGGTTTTTAACATCTTACTGCTTTAGTCGTTGTCACATTTGAACTACTGCCTGTTTGGAATTGTTCATATATATATTTTTTTTTAATTCACTGTAGTCACTGTACTACATGGTGCTTAGGCACACTATGAGAGGTATTTTTGCAGATATTTTAAATTAGATCCTAAGGGATACTGTTTAAAACATGACCTGATACTGGGGATGTTTCACTTGATTAATTCTTGGAAAAGTAACTACTTGTACTACATGTGCTTAGGCACTATGAGAGGTATTTTTGCAGGTATTTGAAATTGTACCCTAAGGGATACTCATGAGGGATTTAGTTTTTTTTAGTTTTTTTAGAACGTCTGGATGATATATATATATTAAATGGTGAATTCGGGATAGGCTGAATGATTGAGACGAACCGAGTGGCATGCTCGCTTTTATAATAATATTTTACATTTTAATTAGAACTGGTAATTGCGAAAATCTAGAGTTTCGTGCAGACCGGGAGTTGAATCGCCACTCGGTTCGTCTCCTTCATTCGGCCTGTCCCGAATTCACCATTTAATGCCTAAGGGATACTGTTTAAAACATGAACTGATACTGGGATGTTTACTTGATTAATTCTTGGAAAAGATTTATTCGGTGGAAGTGTATTAATTTTGAATAATTCTAACCGGAGTAACTCAGCTTATCCTGCCAAACGATGTTCTGTTTCAGAACAGTCCAGATTTCAGCAGAGCATTAGAAACGGACGCTGTCATGTCCCCTATATTTACTGACGAGACGTAAAATATTTTATTGCGTCATTATTTGCTGTCACCGCAGCGCAATTAACCAATCATGCTGCGCGACGCTTGTCATCCGAAACGTGGCAAGGATTGAAGGGACTGACGTGTTAAATAACAAAAGGCAGCTCAATGAAGCTGACAAGAAACACGCAAATCCCCAGAAACACTTTGCAAAGATTTAGACATTAAAGAGTATATTAAAGTTGTGTCATTTTACTTGATTGCTGTTCCAGTTTCGGTCACATGGAAAGATTTTCTATATATATAAAACAATGGCTTCATTTTACTTTTAAAAATTAATTAAATTTAACTCCATTCTAAATTGTGATATTAGATAGGACACTGCGAAGAAAAGATAAGTATAGATACAATTCTTAGGACACTGCGAAGAAACGATAAGTATAGATACAATTCTTAAACAAGGTATTGAGCCTTAATTTACTTTACATGTTGATGATTTTTTAAAAATGGATCTAATATGCAAATAGTTTTGACAAATTTGACTATTAAAATATATATATAAATAGTGAATTCTGGAAAGATAAGTATAGATACAATTTTTAGGACACTGCGAAGAAAAGATAAGTATAGATACAATTCTTAAACAAGGTAATTTACTGTACATGTTGATGATTTTTTAAAAATAGATCTAACAAATAGTTTTGACAAATTTGACTATTAAAATATATATACTAAATAGTGAATTCTGGAAAGATAAGTATAGATGCAATTCTTAGGACACTGAGAAGAAAAGATAAGTATAGATACAATTCTAAAACAAGGTATTAAGCCTTAATTTACTGTACATGTCGATGATTTTTTAAAAATAGATCTAATATGCAAATAGTTTGACAAATTTGACTATTAAAATACATATATTAAATAGTGAATTCTGGAAAGACCGAACTAAATCCCTCATGATTATTATATTCTATTCTAATATTTATTATGCAAACTCAGCGAACAAGTGCTTATGTGTTACTTATATTCTAACTTCACTTGTATAGATACAATATAGATTTACCTGTACACTAAATGTAATTTTTCTTGGTTATTTTAGGAGTTATTATTGTTATTTTTTAATTTACTATATTTTCACATAGTTCCCCCTGCAATAGATCATGATCGATGACCTATGTCTCCATTTTTCTTGTAAAATATGCTTACATTTTATTCTTTCGAAGCATTTTTGTACGCCTGGTGTTCTAGCACCATTTTATGGACCCCCAAGTGCGTCCTAAATGTTGGACGAATATACAGTACATGCACATGTACTGTATCTCTTGCGTCAGAAGAAACCTTTTGGGTAGCCTTTTGCGAGTCCGTGACTCTCCGCCTCATACAAATTGCATGAGAGCGCCCCGGCATTGGAACACTATGACGGTGGCCTTTCCAAAAACCTATTGTGGGAACGGAAAAATCTGGTTTTGCCAAAAGACGTTCGTCAGATTCTCGTGTGTGTGTGTAAACAACCATGAAGTAAACATGGTTTTTATGCGACGTCTGTTCCGAGGCGCTCAGTTTATCTTAAAGGATGCGACGTATACGCGGAGAGAAGGAGTTCTGCGAAAAAAGACAAAAGCAAATAGGTTGTTTACAAAGCATTTAACCTGGCATCTCTTCCACGAAATGTAATCCCAGACACTGACTGCTACTCCAAGTATTTGAACCTCAATTAAGTCAAAATTACAGAATTGGATAAAACATGTGCTACATCTAACCAAAAACAAAATGGCTTATGTCCATGAAGTGAAATGCGAAATGAGTCACCGTTGGGGAATTGTTCCTGGTTACCGAACATTTCTAGTGTCAATCTACTTCGTATAAACTGGCGTAATGCAATTTAAACTGTATAGTAACATGATTGGTTGATTGTTGCGGAAGTTCTTGGAGCAAATTTGGAGGTACGGTGCTGCGCGGCTAAGTCGACAATTGGTTTCGTGCCCGCCTTGAATAATGATGCTTTTATGCATTGTGGTAAATCGAGTGACGCTGCGTCTCTCATAAAGAATGCGATTTTCGCGTTACCATGGCCTCCATTTATCTTGGCTGATTGCATTACACCTTCTGGTGTCAACCCCCTAGGTGACCTCTGCTGTCAAGTGTCATCGCTGGTGACACTATCAAGGCACCAAGAGGGGTTCAGAAAATCTTGTAGTGCGGTTGACTACAGTGAATTAAAAAAAAAAGTAACCGCAAAAACTACGCAAATAGTTTTGAGT
Organism: Mycogona germanica; assembly: GCA_034698785.1. NCBI lineage: Eukaryota > Metazoa > Arthropoda > Diplopoda > Chordeumatida > Chordeumatidae > Mycogona > Mycogona germanica. The sequence goes on along the minus strand of JAQGBY010004438.1, from coordinate 186 downwards.
GAATAAAAGATCATTATAGAATAATAAAACTTTAAACAATTAAAAAAGTTCCATATCCAATGTACTATATTTACGTTATAGTAAATTACTTTGTAAAGTAAAATACTGTATTCGTTAAAGATTGTTTTTATAGGAGCTGTTGAGTTATATTTAAGAAGATTTCCAAAGAAATAAAATATCCGCGAC
>JAQGBY010004437.1:0-16631 GCA_034698785.1 Mycogona germanica | reverse complement strand
CCATTCCGAAGGAAGGCGCGTTAAGGAATTTCTCTCGCCCGAAAAATTCCGAAGGTGTCGGCCGGAATCGAAACCACGATCACGGGTTTTTGAGGCGAACGCGCTACCTCTCAACCACTCGACACCTCGGGGCAACCTAATGCACATGTTACCGACCTGAGGTCTCCTGCCCTCCTCGCACAATATATTTTTTTAAAGGACACATAATCTAGGAATCCCACTTGGACTATCAAGTGACAGTTTCATGGAACAACCCCTGAAACGACCGGCCAATCCACCAACCTGGTGGATCTCAACCGTTTGAAAGGCATTTCTCAACAACAAAAAATTCTGGGTCTGTTTTCAGGCAACAGCATACAGTTATTTTTGGATTGAATCGACCGTCGGGAGAAAATTGCTGTCGTGTGTGAATCGCGTCGGAAACAAACAAGCTCGATATCGGATGCAATACCGAGAAACAGATGATTGCAAATAGTGAGCGTCACTTATGTCAGTTTGCATTCGAATTCAGGAGAACAGTTTCCGAGCCGATCACAACGAGACACACGGGAATGACAAAAGCTCGAAATACTCTGTATTCTCATAAATAATTCGTTTTTTCTTCCTTTGACAACGACGTCCTCCTTGAGTATTGGTCTAATTAAATCCAACATAATCTTAGAATGGCTAAAAATAGAAAATCCCCAATATGACGGCGTATCTTGGGAGCAGAAATAGATTAAAAATCTACCGGAGAGGCGAACTTGAAAAAAAGTCGAATGATGTACAGTTTTACAATCGATTAATCGCAGCCCAGTTGGTGGAAAGACCGACTTTTGGAGCGACAGTCCCGGCTTCGATTCCCGGCAAGCGGCTCCTGTTTATTCGATCCTAGGGTACTTCGTGAAAATGTGATCAACCCTCCCTTCAAACAGTGCTGAAGCAACGACTCAACGACCAATCAAGGGCAGGGAAAGAAGAGGTTGGATAATCTTCCGATGGAGTTGGCACTTACAAATAGGAAAGAATAAACCAAATTCATAGCTACCGATTGGTAAGGTAAGTTTTCAATGACAGAATAATAAAGGTCATCAAAAATGGCGGCAATCCGCAGTGCCTCCAGAAGACCATCCTTTTAGTTCATTGATCCCAGCTTAATCACATCGAATGGTCGACCAAGGATTGACCCATGTTCGCAAAACCATGGTTACCGTCTGGCGTTGAATGTAATGAATGGAAAAACTAAAGAAGAAAAGTTGTTCAGACAAATGTCTTAAATGGGGTAGGAAAATGAAGGGTCACCACAGCACACGGTTACAAAAATAGCCCAGCCCACGCGCTCTTGAAGCTGGAAGGTCAATTTCGAATCCTCACCTGCCGAAAAGAAGACAAATGAGCATCAAGAACAAGTCGCCGAACAACCTGTTCGCCGGCAGTTAGAAATACAACTTCAAGAGGGAGTTTCAGAACCAGTTTAAGAGAAAAATGGAAAAACAACGTCGTCCACTTCACAAGCCCCTATAGAAATTCGCTGGTTTCGCAGACAACACGGATCGAAGGGCACAGGGTTCGAATCCCATGGTGGAATTCACGGCCGAAAAGAGCACGCGGCTGCACGCCACAATCATGACAAATTTAAAAGAAAAAGTTTAGATACCGACCAAAATTAACACAGTTTTCTCGGGTACGTATATTTAAAACACTTTTTAAAATTTCATCTAAAAACTTAATTCAAAGTTCACACATTCAACGAGATTTCATTGAAAATTTTATCAGTAACTTTTTATCAGTAAAGAGAATCTTTGATTGGTACAGTTCTAGAAAAACATGCATTTCCAATTTTGAAGCTTTTAAAACATGGCTGTGACCTTTTCAAAAAAACGATTTTAGACTCATTGCCATGAGAAGAAAAACGCATTTTTCATGGTGGAGAATTGACGTAGCAGTCTATTCCGAGTCATTGTGTTCTTAGAAAGAAAAAAAAATGAGAAAGAAACCGGATAGGCAATCCTGTTTCGCAAACAACCCGGTTACATTAGCAGTCGTTGCATAATAATAAAAAGTTATCTCTGGGACAGAGGTCCACAGACGACCATCTTTTTCTGACAACAGCGGAAAATTTATTTCTCGCAGACTTGATCTGCCCTCTGGTGGCCTCCTCCAAAAAATGTATGGGGGGAGAGCAGGGTGCAAAATGGTTTTTTTAAAGGAAAGGTTATATGGCACCTGTCCAGGGCGCAGACAATAAGAGTTGATTCAGTGAGCATTTGGAGCAAGCCGCTTCAACTCGATCAATTTGAGAAGTGTTGGAAACAGAAACCCATTGAAACTGAGACGTTATGGTCGCTGTACTTTATCGCTAGGTGGCGTAAAGTTGGAATTTATTCGCCAAATCACAGTTTACTCTTTGGAGCGCTGGGAACACTAATTTGGCCATAATTATTTTAAAAATCGCGATTTTTAATCAGAGAAATGTTGAAAGGTCAATTTTGAGAAGCTATAGCCAATGAAACAGTCGCCGGGCTCCAGTTCCGATATCTGTCCAGGGTGTAGCAAAAGTCCAGGGAGGGGGTGGTCAGCAATTCGGCTTCTTTTAAGCACTTCTACTATTTTCGGAGGCCTCACAGGACAACGACCGCGGTGACTTGTTTTTTTTTATCGGAAAAGAAAAAAGAAAATCTTGGAACTCGACATAGCCATACTAATATGCTCAACAAATTCCCCGAGAAGTTGCGGTCAAAAAATTTCAAACGCGGCCGACAACATAGCCCTAAAGACCGTTTCGCCGCCAAAAGAATTGGCAATTATTTTTAAGTACCTGCATAAGCTAGAACGCAACAACGATTTTTAATAACCTTTCCATTTCGTTGGCTGAAGTGTCAGCTTCGGAAAATAAAAGTTATCAGATTTTTCGTCGAGCATATTAAGTGATTTTTTTAGGACCCCGCCCTACAAAGACTGATACATAGTTCGAAGTTTGAAAATCGTTATGTCCGACAATGTTTTTATAATTATTTCAACTGTATTGAATTAAATATGTGTAACACTACAGAAGATTTTTTTCCCGATGGTTCCTGGCTTCAGAAGTGAAAGGGCACATTTTCATCAGTAAACGAGAACCCACTCTGGGAAGCGAACCCGGGTTTGCCGCTCCACGAGTCTGTCTCTCAACCAACACAAAGATGAGACGCAACGGTTCTAAATTCGGAATTGCCAGATTATTCGTAATGGCCTACAAATTGAAATTTGTTGTTGAGATGTTCTTAAAAAAAACTGTCGCAGACAAAGTAGCAGACAAAGTCTCAAGTGCGTAAACCACTGTGCAACATCTCCACGGACAACATAACGTGGACAATATCTAATATCGATCTTGCAGAATCGATATCGGTATCGGCCAGGATCGGCTGCAGATGTGGGTTCGATTCAAGATTTATAGAGTGTATACTCTACTCTCTAAGCAGTGAGTTTGATCGCTTAAATTATCTATCGATCTCGATACTTAACTTGCCCGAACGAAACCCTGGGACAAAGAGTTTGCCGAGACACTCTCATTCAAAAAGTAATATGACTGCGTCTGCGTTAAAAAAAATGCATTTGTAAGTAAGTCATAGCAGAAATATTATTTTTTAATAATACTCTCCTATATACTCTGTAAAAGTATACGAATATAGAAGAACTTTCGAATATACAAAGTGGTTACTTGAGAACAAAAATGCGTCGTTCCTTAGCAAGACCTGTTCGAACTGTAACTCGATAAAGTTGCAAATCGAATACGGGTGTTTTGAATACTTGAGGAGGTTCTCTTTCTGTAAAATGACATTTAAATATCCGTAATTTCGTTCGGCCTTTCATCAGAAATTAAATTCTGATTTGATTTGAGCTGATCGATCTGAGAAAAAACAATAGCGCCTATGCACCAAGAGGGGATACAGAAACGCCTGTAATGCAGCGACTACAGTTATGAGAAATTTAAAAAAATTGTACACATGGCCGTGGTCTATCAATTTTTCTTATCAAACGCACGAACGAGAAATTAATCGCTCTTTGCAGAACGGAATTTCTAGGAAAAGTGGCATACCAACCAGGCCAACACCCATCCGGGCTACACCGTACACGATTTGCGGCAGCAATTATTTCTCGCGATAAATCTCGATAGCCTTTGTCTCGGGGGCTGTAAGAAATAATGGGTCTCTCTCTCTCTCTCATTCACTCTTTGCTAGATGTAGCAGCCCGATTTCAACAAATAAAAAGGTGTGCAATTTAAATGGCGCCGTTCTGATGTGATGGCGTAACCCGCAATCGACAGGCAATGCGAAAGACATTCATCTTTCCATTTAGACACCGCAAAATCAAATCTCCTTTTCATTTAAACTTGTTTTTTCTTTAAATTCCTAGAAAGCACTTTAATAAATAAAACTTATCATTAAAAAAAATTCGACTAGTTGTAGAACATGCAACTAAAAACTTTTGATCCCTTACAAAATAAATACATACGGAGGGACGGACACGTCTTTTTAAATTTCATCGAGAATGTTAGAACACTTTTAACTCCGAAAAACAGATCCCATTCTATTAAGTGCGGGGGTCCTTTTTAAGATTGACATCTACATCAAAAAATCAAAGACATCTAAAAAAATTAAAGATACTAAATCTTAATGAAAATCAAAGACATCTAAAAAATTAAAGATACTAAATCTTAATGCCACTTGCAATTAAAATAAAAACGTTTGAGCTGAAAAGCTTCAAGTAAAATAACATAATCGAATTATGAAGTTCCGGTACACGCAAGTAGACCAATCGCAAAACTGTCAACAACAATATCAACTGCAAAATATATTTAACACGCATTACGGTAATTTGGTCATTGTGGTGGTCACTTGTTGGTATGATAGAGTTAGCCAGTGCATTTTATCGTTCGGCCTAAACAGAAACCGCATGCATGCTGTCGGATTTTGTTCTAAATTACCGGTCTACTTGCACGATATGAAGATTTATGGTCATTAGCTCTGATTCACGCGTAGTCCACTTTCTCTACCCAATTCAACATGGCTACTAGTTTCGGTCTACATGTTGGCCACACGTCGTGGCTTGAAGGTCGATGAATCAATCGATTACTGGCTGCGCCGATCGTTTCAGAACAGTCAGTTATACAAAGTATAAAGTTAAAATTGATTCTGTGGCGGAAACAATTTGCACAAGATTAGTGAATGATGACTGGTAACGACGCTTGGTGACATCAGTGGCATGTTGCAGTGTTCTGAAGTGAATCGAATTGAGTTGACTGAACAAAATGTCAGATGAATAGACCAATTAAACTGAATTGGGCAGTTCCACATGGCACATGTGCAAACTGACCTTTTCATAAATTGTCCACTCTTCCACTGTAACTAAAAGTGCACAGACATTGTAAAGCATTGACAGTTAAATTTAATATGAATACGTATCATCCTTTGCATAGTTCAGATCTATGTATTGAGATAATACAGTAGATCCGAGTGGCGAAGAACTCAAGTTAGTGCAGCAGCAGCCGAGATCTGAGTGTGCAGTCTACTCGCATGTGAAGCTGGGCATAATAATCCCAGCAATCTTGGTTTCATATTTGCCGTGATGTCTGGGCAAACTGACTTCAAGATCTGGACTGTCCCCGGTATAAGTAAAAATAACAAGCACAAGCAGTAACGACCAATCAAACCACATTTAACCATATATTTTCGACTCCGACCGTTGCGTTCAGTTGCGTTTAGTCAGGAATCACAAGTAACAAACATCATTGTACGAGCGTTCATAGAGCAGGTCGAGATAACGAGATTTCTGGATAATGGGCCAGCTAACCCACCCTCTCCCAAGTGCAGGGCTCAAGCGATGAAATGTCAAGGGTGTGGCAGGTAGCGTACATGTACGTTTCCTTCCCCCTCCTGGTAAATTTATGTAATACCATTTTATCGGATGACAAACGTAACAACCCTAAACACAATATATATTTTTTTTTAATTCCCAGAAACGAATACTTAATTTCATCACAAAAACTTTGGTTTGTTTACATGTGTTATAACTGCATTTACGTGCATGGCACATTGTCGATCACTTCGAAATTTATTTTTAAAAAGACGATAACATTTCGAACCTATTGACATTAAAAAAAATGTTGAATTTTTGCAAGACTTTAAAAAAAATTAATTCTTAGTTTTGTAAGTGACAATAATAGCTTGTGTCCCTGAATAATCCCAATTTACTGAATAGCATTTCCGGAAAGCACTACTGATTTCGTTCAACTTGGATGTTCAGCGTCAATCTTGGCGATGGAATGCCAATACAAATGTGTACTGTGCAGAGCCGTACTTAAGTAGAAAGTACACGTTAAAGAGCTGTCAATAAGCATTCACGGCTGTGTGGCAACACAACACAGAGAACTCCGCTGAAAAACAGACGGCACCACCAAAATAAGCGGCTAGTTCAACCCCCCAACTAGCAATATTCAATCGATAATGGTGTGTGGCAACACGACAACGTCCCCGACGGACACCAAAAACCCCAAAAGCGCGTTCGCCAAATCCAGCGCCACATACAAATCTGACTGATGGTGGTAATACGAACTGTCAAGGACGACAGAATTCACCTGTGCGGTGACACGACAACGATCCCGGCCAAACTACAGATATAACCTCAACCACCCGAAACGAAACAATCAGTTCTTATTTAAATGGTAATTCCGTTTTCTGATAAATTATAACAGGGCTGTACAAATTGAATGGAACCTCAACAATCAAGAAAACATGGTTGTGGTCAGGTGAGGGGTAACGAGACAACGGCCCCGTTTTCAAAGGTGTCAAACCAGAAAAAAAAGGTCAATAACTCTCGCAAAGAAAAGTAGAAAACCAACATAAAATATCTGATTAATCCACTCACCAATATTGACAATCCTGATCCCCTCGTCCTCCTCCAGGAATTTCAGGGCCACCGACACGTTCTCCAGCTTCTGGGAGCGAAAAGTGGGCCGCTTGTTGTGCTTGGGCATGGTGCGGCCCGACAGCACCTCAATCAGGCTGATGAGCCGCAGACCATCGCTCAGGTCCGTCTCCAGGTTGCCCAGGTTCTTGTTGACCGTCTTCAGGTGCTCGTTGGCCCATCGCGTGAACGTGTTCTGCTGGATCCGCTTCCACTGGGCATCCTCGGCCAGTTCTCGTTCCGTGGCCACCATTTCCTCTGGATTGTCGGGATCAGATTCGGCGGCGGCGCGATTCGCATCGACTCCCGGTTCCGTCTGGTAGGGTGGAGGCGGCGCGGGCCAGTCGCTGGCGTTTTGACCGCCGCCGCCGCCCGGTGGCGCTGGGGGCTGGTGCATTCTGACTGCTGATTGGTCGCCGGCGCGAGGTGGCTGCTTGACCACCTAGTCGCTGGGCGGAAAAAGTTACAAAGTGCACGTTTTTATTGTATTGCATGTGTGGGGTCCGGCTGTTTGATCACCTAATTCCAGAGATTAGATATCGCGTTACTATTTTATTTCTTTCTCAGTGGATGGAGCCCGTTTCTAACAAACGGGGAACACTATATAAGGCCATTTCAAATTTGTTATAACGATTTAAGTCACATGTGGCATTTCATTTTTTTGTGAGTTCATTATTGTTTTTGTTTTTTTGGCATAATGAATTTTATAAATGCGAATTTTTTCAATTTAAATTTGATGGCGGATATGAATGAGATGAAATGAAATGAGATGAAATAAGTCAACAGAACGAGATTTTTCTCGTCATACGGTTTTTAAGACTACCTTGTGTCGCCTCGAATGTTGACCATTTTTAATTCGAGACGAGATACAGACATGAAAAGATGAACAATGATTGCGGTAACAGTTTTCAGAATATTGTACATTTTTGGTGACTTTCACATTACTTTTTTTTTTTTAAATTGAAGTTAAACTTTTTATTTGAGGGTTTCGCTCAAACATCTGCCAAAAGTTACCGCCACCATTATCAACTATCGTACGCACGCACACTTTCTATTCCTTTCCGGCGATACTCAACCGGTTGATACTGCTTTCTACTATCGATCACTTTCTTCCAAATATGTCAATTTGTCGTTGGTGATCAACGGGTATTTATCAAATTATTTTTATCAACTAATTCATTAAATTATTTCAATTTATTTATTCAAAATCAACTATAGTCAACCTCACGGCAGGCGTTCTGTACTGTCAGGGTGCTTAGGCATTATGCGAAGGGCACGACCAGTACCCCGGGATCGAAATTTTCGAGAGCCGCGCCGGGAATCGAACCCGGGACCGCCGAGCCAGTCAGTGGCAAGACCGACTGGGCTACGAAATCGCGTGCGCGATATTTAAATAATGTGTAGCACTATCGTAAGATGAAATTGCACGATTAATATTTGAAATTATAATTTAATATTTGATTTATTCGGTTCTAATTCTGTTTTCTGGCTAACCCCTAACTTTTCATTCGGCTGCCGGGTTTTAACGGCGACTTCACGGTCGCCCAATAAATGAACCAAATGGCAAATTGCCGCATTTTCACTTACAAATCTAATAAACAATTAAGCAATAACAGCAACTGTTCTTCTATTTTGGTCACATAAGTTATGCGCATCCAAGCCCTTAAATGATCAATTAATGACGTCAGAACGGCTGATGGCTCGCGTCAATTGAGTCGGCCGCCATGTTTATCTGACGTCCAAAGAATAAACCCGAAATTTTCCCTCATCCGCCAAAGAATACTACATGAAATGTTTCTTCTGTCGCGCGTAATCTTGACGCACGCACTTTTTTCTTAATTATTAATGTCTAAAATTTGAATTAATAAAATAATGCAAAAACCAACGTGCGATCGAACTAAACAATATGGCGGATAGGACGCCGAGCAGTCTCAATTGCAACAAAAATGATGCCTGACAATCAAATCCGTCATTTCCGTTTAGCAACTGCGACTTTAGTTTTACGGAGAAACAAACAGTAGAAATTAGAATACCTTTGGTGGAAGGTCTATCGGAGTTCTAGCCTGCTCTCCTCTTTGGCCTACAAGGTTGCTTGCGTGATGGTCGGGCGGTTGTTAGGGAAGAGGCGGTGGTTGGTTGGTATCCTGTGTGGGAAGAGAGAAAATGCGGGAAATTTTAAGAGAGAGAGAAACATGAATTCAGGGCGTGTCAATATTGGAACTCTCAGCATTTGTTATTCAATCGCAAATAACATTTTTTTTTCGCATCGGAAATCGTGGCAGTTGCTCAATGAACAAAACGAAGAAAGAAAAATGAACGATGTTGTAACTTTTCCAGTCAGTAGCGTAACATGAATTTGGCATGTCTGAGACTGAGCTAAAAATAAATAACTACTCAAATTGTTCGTTTCATTTTGAATAAATGCAAGCAATGCCACTCCACTGAACCAAGTTGCCCGGAATCGTCTAATAGAAAGATTTGTAATATTGAATAAAATCAGATGAGCGAATAACCAACCGCAGCCCCTGAATTTGGCAATCACCGCAAACAGCAGTGCTATGAGAATTTGCCTGAAACACAGGAGTCAGACTTTGCAACATTTACTTAATTTTTCAGACAGGGGTTGCAGAGGTGTTGCGTGGTTTAATAGTTGACGCAACGGATTACGAGGCACCGTGAAAGCGGGTTCAATTCCCGGTCGCAACCACCCAAATTTCGAGAGTGCACCTTCCTTCAAAACGGAAGTAAAATCCGTCAGAGCAGTACCTGTACTTGGCAGTAACTGAGCTTGGAATAATTGCCAGGTCAACCCCTGGGGTAGCTTTGAGGCTGAAAAGTTGCTGAACCCCTTAGGAAACATTTTAAAAAGACGGTTCATGGTACATGTAATCAACACAGCCAATATATTGAATTTAATATTTTTAAAATAACATCGCCAATCGTTGACTTCAAAACCTCTGGCCAACTTTTGTTTCAAAATTATTTTGTAGACCTATTTTTTGAACTTTCCAAGTGAAACACGCAATTTCTCAAAAAATTACCAGCAGTCGTGACAATCTTGGGGTATGAAATTAATAGCGATTCTCTCTTAACTTTTTGAATCACTCTCCCAGCGACGGGGCCCTGACAGGGTTAACCCATACGCCCCCACAGTGGGCACCCACAAAGATCCCCCAAATGTGAAACTCGGCAGACAAAAAAAATTGGAATTCGACCGTGGCAGCGGGCTCGAAAAGTACTAGTAAATTGACATCTATTTTGTAAATAGGAGAGGGGGATGGACGCTTGCAATTCAACAAACTGACGTTTCGTTTCATACTGTACTTTTTAATGTAATGCAATTCTAAGAAAAAGAAAGACCATCAGTCACTTAGATCTTGATTTGAGCACGATTCGAATTGCAACGAACGTTTGGCAGCTCTGAAAACAAAATGCATCGGGGCCACATCACTTTCGATGTAAGTCGCCTTGAGAAATCCGCCATGTTGATCGCCTCCAATCCATTCAAGACGAAGACAAGTGGATTCTAACTCATACATGTCTTTAGGTCGCCCTACGAGTGTGGGCAAATGTTTTGGGCATCAAAAGGGTGGGTCAACTGAAGAGGCAAAAAAAAAGGAATAAATGAATTCGCCTAAAATTGTTCGGCAGTGGGCGGTCGCGCACAAAATTGTACTTTAATGTAATGGTCAGTGTTGAGTTATTGATTAACAGGCATTTAATAATGGGGGGTTCGGTTTTGAAAATGCCACTGACCTTGCAAGTAGCAAACTGTTTAAAAAGATTTGTGTCAAAGATCGAGTGGGATTGGAATTTCGGCTGTTCAATATTTTTCTGAAAATAAAGTGACCCGATACATTCACTCCAAATCAAGACTACTTAATTGTAACCACAATCACGAGTGAGATTGTGACAGGTCAATCGCAATTTAACGAACTTAACCAGAATAACAGAAAGTGTCATTTGACAATTGCTTATGAACAAAAAAAGATACAAAATCATTCGCATCACGAAGCTTAGACAGAACTAAACTAGTTTACGAATTCATTGAAGCGTTTATGGAAATTACATTTCCGAAGATTACTACAAACATTTAAGAAACTTCAGGTAAATACTCCTTACTGAACTTGCAATCCGGTAACAGGCGCTAAAATCGCAACATATTCTAAGGTCAACAACTTCCCGAAGTCAGACTACATTATTTCAATGTTTTAACCTAGGCAAATTCGTGCTCTTGTCTCGTAACCATGAAATGTTAAAGCGGGGAAGCGGTTTATTAATGTTTACCCGTCCTTCATTACAAAATAGGTTAAGAGGAGCTTTTTATTGATTAGCTTCCAAGTGTCTCTGGGGACATATCGAGTAACGCCAGAGAGGCTGCAGTGTTTTACCGTTCCACAATTGCATTTCCGTGACAAAGTGGTGACATGGCGGTGTTGTCAGATGCTGGCTATTATTTTTTCCCCGAACAATCAATCGATATCTAATCTAATTTATTCATTCACTATGTGGCGAGTGTCTTCGACCTTTACAGACTGCGAACGGAAGTTCAGCAGCAGCATCGTGCTTTCTGACAAAAGTCGCAAATTCAGATATTCTCTCAGATAACAATCCTTTTCACGAAAATCTAAATCAATCAAATAACAGAGATTTTTTTATATTTCTTTTTTGAGAAAATTACCAATCGAACCTGACAATAGCAACCAATTTATGAATGTACATACTGTAATTAACTAAAGAATGACTGATAACTTGCTATTTGGAAAACTGAACATAACTTCTTTCTATTCTATTGTTAAAATAAAACTGTTTGAAAAAAGTTTTCCGTTGTTGTGATGCCACAATCATATCTTATTATAAATAGCACGCCTTATTTCGTAATGAAGGTAAAACTTGGGATCTTTAATATGTACCAGAACCTCTCGCTCGAAAAATTTCTGGCAGTCTCGATCGGGAATTGAACCCTCGATCACGGACACACTAATAAATACTAATTATTATTCGTCTTATATTAATTATTTTAAATCGCGTCGCCTGTGCCTCATGAAAAAGTAAGTATAAAAAATCTTTGCTGAGGAGCGTTACTTTCATTCCGATAAAAGGCGAACGAAGAAATTTCTCTGGTCCGAAAAATTCCGAAGGTGTAGGTCGGATTCGTAATCGCGATCACAGGACGAGAGGCAAGCACGTCAACCATTACACCACTCCCCCCCCCCTCCCCCGTAAAAATGATTCCGGGCGAAGCCGGGCAATTCATCTAGTTTTAATAAAATGAATCTCATAGCACTGCTGCTTGCGGTGATTGCCAAATTCAGGGGCGGCGACTAGTTATTCGTTGCGTTTCTGTTATACCGGTTTTTTATCATTTAGCTTATCATTATTGTTATTTGTTAAGGCGTATACCGCTTGATTTAACCGCTCAAACCCCCCCCCCCCAGGAGGCGACCTGGTAATTTTGCCTAGCCCAGGCTTAGTATAAGCTACCCAGGTAAGGATCTTTAACGTGTACCTGACATCGCACAGGCACGGATCCCACGGCTTTACTTCCATTCCGAAGGAAGGCGCGTTAACGAATTTCTCTCGCCCGAAAAATTCCGAAGGCGTCGGCCGGAATCGAAACCGCGATCACGGGCTAATAGGCGAACACGCTACCTCTCTGCCACCGACACTTCTTTAGCTTATCATACACGATCCGTAAAAATGAAAAAAAATTATCATACACGATTCGTAAAAACTTGAGAGGAAAGATACGCCCTCAGCGTTCCATTTATTCCGCTTAAGTTGGGTCTAAAATTGCCTAGCTATCTTTATCAGCGTCTTTGCACTTTATGATCTTACATTGTGACGTCATCGGTCATCCCATACAGATCGGTACAATTAGCATAAAAGAAATTACTTCACCAAAAAGCAAAACCCCAGCTCTTGCGGCAGACTCATATAATGAGCTTGACAGAAAAACGTGGTGTACCTTGGCGTGTCGTGGGCACCCCGGGAACAGCAGAAAGACAAAAATAGATTCCCCAGTCATAGAGTTTAAAAGTGTATTGGCACGAAATTTTTGTAAACTGTCTCAGCGCCAAGGAATTCTATAGGATGGCAGCCGCATGCCGATGACAGAGTACAAATACGAGTCACAGTATTTTCCATTGTGGTTCAATGTGTGCGCACCAGAGGGTGTCGCTCTTGCTATTATCTCCCCCCCACCTCTCGAATTAATTCATAGAAGTAGGAGCCGATGATAGCAAATTACTCAGATGGTTGGGGATTCCATTTCTTTATTTATCTTCGAGAAGATATGTTAAATTTTACGTTTAATATATCTTCGTTGCCGAATTTCTGATTGTAGTCCTACAATCTCAAATTAATGTTGCCAGTTTTTTTAAAATAATATCGATGTTTTATTAATCGTATGAACAAATAGCTCAACCTCCTAACGTTACCAGCAGAAGAGTTTACTTTGATGAATTACTTTTCCATCGTACTCGAAGCATTACCGAACAAACCGTAAGCAGTCAGTTTAGGCAATTACTTACTAGACAGTCACAACAGCAAGTGCATTTTAAAAAAAAGTGATTACAATAATTTCTGCACGTCCTGATCCTGATTCTGACTTTTTAAAAAAATGTTTTTCGCGAAATTTGTTTCATTTTAATCGAATTCAAACTTTGAATGCTCGTAAAACAAAATTTATTGGTGCACTTGTTAATTCATTTAACCCGCAACTGAAATCTGAATAAGGCACATCACAACACATGCTAATGCTAATGGTTTATTGAAATATATTGAAATTGAATCTTGGGGGCTGCTTGCGGGTAAAATTTGTAATTGTAATTGTAATAAAAGAAATCGACAAGACAAAATAACGGATTTGGAAAGATGACTCGTAACACACCATCGCCAAAACACTGCTCATACAACTTTATTGTTTATGAACAAAAGCAATTGTTGAAAATAAATTGAGTTGTTGAAAAGAGAACAAATAATTTCAGTGCATTAATAATTTGTCTTGTCGATTTCTTTTATTACAATTACAATTACAAATTTTACCCGCAAGCAGCCCCCAAGATTCAATTTCAATATATTTCAATAAACCATTAGCATTAGCATGTGTTGTGATGTGCCTTATTCAGATTTCAGTTGCGGGTTAAATGAATTAACAAGTGCACCAATAAATTGTGTTTTACGAGCATTCAAAGTATGAATTCGATTAAAATGAAACAAATTTCGCGAAAAACATTTTTTTAAAAAGTCAGAATCAGGATCAGGACGTGCAAAAATTATTGTGTGGCTCTCATCGTCTGAACTCTTAAAATGACACTTTTACAAATTTGAAATTTATTGAAAATGTTTTGTCTACTTCGTTTAGCCGTAACCAAATTTTCAAGAAGAGTGCAGGGTGTAAAGAAAATTTGTATTTCAGATCAACCGTTCGCAGCGCAATCATGTTTCGAATCGCAAAGAACGTCTGAAAACAGCTATGACATGCTTTCTCGCCCGTTGACTATTCCCACCAAGCTGTGATCTAACCTCGCACGTCTTTGGCCATAACTGAAAAGAAGAATCCAGTTACTGGTTGGAATCGAATCGAAGTCAGCGGCTTCTCTGGCAATCACCAAAGAGAATAGGTTAGCGGATCGCTTTTATGTTTTGGTATTCGCTGAATTTTTGCCGCTGACTCCGCTCCCCTTCACAACGGTGAATGCCAATTCTCGAACCGTTATACCTTGAAAAGGCAATTTCCAAGCAAACCATCCGTTGTTATTCAATGCACAATGCATGTGTGTATCTATTTACGAGCGAAAGATAGATAAAAAAGGAAACACGTCTTGTTGTTCCGGTTGGCTTATGGTTTTTGGTTGATGTGGGTGGTTTCCCCAAAACTACCCAATTATCTGTTTTGTACCACAAAATGTTAAAATCAACCTGTCTAAAATTTGAGCATAATTCTTTATGCAAATTTGTTAAATGTGTTACTGTGGAGGTGTTCCCCACCATTAGCTGACACTGATAGACTACTTAGGCATACTTAGGCACTATGCGAGGAGCACGTCCAGTACCCCGGGATCGAAATTTTCGAGAGCTCGCGCCGGGAATCGAACCCGGGACCGCCGAACCGCAGTCAGTATTAACCTTTGATGTGCGACCAACTTATACAATAATGTAAATCGCGATTTCGCTGCTCGTAAAATCTTTACGCATGCCCACAATTAAATTCGAACTTCATCCACAACTCGAAACGGTTCAAACTGATTGGGGATTAAAGCAAAATTCATCGAAAAAATTCGTCCTTACCTAGGCGGACGAAAGAGAGAGAGAATATCCGATAGTCGGTGGATGTATATCGATATAATATCGATATAAAAACCTTGTCGAACAGTTAGGAGAATTACACCTTTCCGAATTTTACGCTTCGCCGGCGTTGACTCTCGGAGCTGACACAAAATAAAAATTTAATCCGCCTTCGCCTTTGGTCACCGAAAAATTCGCGTTTGTGAGATATGAACGACACACACACTTCAGCCACAAATTTGATCCCGAAAACCGAATTTAAAAAGCCACACACACACACACAACACGAAATTTAGCGCACAAAATCACCAAACCGATCGTAATCCACCCCCGAGTGTTTCTGGAACGTGTCGACTTCAGTCCAGAGATGCGGATTCGGGAAAAAAGATGGAGGAAAAATTCTAGTTGCTTCGAGTGAACTGGAAAGGGGAGAGAAAAAGTTTCAGCGTCTCACCAAGCGTTTCGGGGCTCAACCAAACCTTTTTGACCGAAGCGAATGTCCCGAAAAAACCGTATGTGGCGGGGGGTAAAAAGTTTTGGGGGAGAGCTAAGAATAAACTTTTGCGAAGATGTTATTCATTTCTTCTCGCACCGACACCGAAAATAATTCGACGCAAAACTTTTTCCCCGAGTACGCCGGCTGTGCTCTTTGGTCACCACGCATATAGGTGCTGGTGGTGTTCCAGCCAATCACGGATCTCGGTTCTCCCGAAATGAGAAAGAAAGGGGAACGGCGCTCGCGCTTAAGACGAAACGAACGATGGAGGAGGATAACTTCTCTCTTCTATCGGGTGTTTCCCTAAGAGAGAGTGAGAGAGAAAGCATCTTTTCGTCACTGGGCCGTATCTCAAGTCCGGGGATCGACACAGACATAAACAAACTTCGGTGGATGGGGATGTATCTATTTCGAATGGCTTCTCGTTTCTTTTTGCGAGCGGGGGAGGGGCGATGAAATAAAAAGAAAATTATTAATACGAAACGTTGGTCGGTTTTTGGAACAGCGCCGAACGAAACACGAGTGATAAACTCATTTAATTTTTTAAAGTAATGTTTAATTAGAAGACTCATACAAAATTACTTTTATTATATTGAGCATTAATTTGAAATCGAGAGAGACCTCATTGATTCTCAACATCAAATTATGTCATCTGCGCAAGCGCACAATCCACAATTCCACTCAATCGAAGGTTTTGAGGGAAAAAGTTCATTTTCGTCATGTGTTTGACTGAAATATCAAGTTGAGGAATCAACTTCGATTTATGGTCGCCTTAAGAGTCCCCAATTTCAGTATTTGAGAATCACTGCGCCCACGAAAAAGGCACAATGATGATTCAGCTGTTCCAGTGAAATACAATTGGACTAATATTTGCAAAAATGACATTCACTTACCTCGCTAAACTCAATCATAATCCATAAAA
>JAQGBY010004436.1:0-16636 GCA_034698785.1 Mycogona germanica | reverse complement strand
TGGTTGATCAAACTGAGATAATTCAAGTGAAATTAGTCTCAGTTTGATATTCACAGAGTACTTCATCTGTGGTATTGGTAGATTGCCACCTTAAGGATCACATTAAATGGACTTTGGTCTCAAGGGGCACGGTGGAACCGTAATTACGGTTATGACTTTCTCAGGGAACGGTAGCTGTAGCAATGTCATTGGCCGCTGTGGGATCGCGATTGTCTATTTCTTGCTTGCTCTCTCGCTCGGCATTGACAACGAACGTTGAGATTCTACCGCAGCGACTGTCGCGAATTTTTTGTGAGGTCGCCGCTCAATGAGACTAATCATATTCACGCCACATTTAAATCTACCAATATTGCTTGGGCAAAGGCAAGGCCATCGTCGTTTGAACGATTCGCCGTTTGCTAATTGATTCGCGTCGCTTCGATCAAAAGAAATGGATGGATAGATGTTGGACGGCATCGGAAACACTTATGTGTTAGCATTTAGAAATACATATTCGCTGTTTGCACCAAACCTTGCGGTACCTTAAAGAACTTGTCAACATCCAGTGTTAATGAAAATTAGAATAGCTATTCACCATCTTATTAGTTTTTCTTTTCGAGATTCCTGTAGCCCTTCTCTATCGCCCTTCTCTATCTAACCAGATACCACCGCCCCATCTTCTCAGAAGATCGACATAGCAGCAAACGATATAATTGTGAAATATGTACCCGTTATTGTCAATATGTTCGTGGTGTCCCTATCAAATGCGGTTATTGTTTGCGGGTTTTTCTCGTATTATGTTGGACGATATAATTTATTGTCTGGTAGAAAGAGGAAGCCTGTCCCGTAGCTAGTCCATTTTGTTTTGGTTGCGCGTGCGACAAATTATGACCAATAGAATTCGTCGAACTGCAAGGTAATACAGCTTGCAGACAATATTTTAAAATCTTTTATTTAAAGTAAATAAATTCAAAATTTTATATGAAACAAGAAGAAATAAAATACCCAGCAATACCCAGTCGGTATGGCGACTGACTGTGGTTCGACGGTCCCGGGTTCGATTCCCGATGCGGGCTCTCGAAAATTTCTATCCCGGGATACTGGTAGTGCCCCTCGCATAGTGCCTAGGCACCTTGTGGAATACAGAACGCCTGTAGTGCGGTTGACTGCAATTGATTAGATTAAATAAAGCATAATAAAAATAAAGAAATTAAATACTTGAATATAGTGATGAGAATAGAGAGAATAGAGAGAGAGATAGAAATGAACGTCAGATATGGTTATAAATTACCAAACTGATGAACCGCTTTTGATACATTAAGAACATATACAAGGTATCTGTTATTTATAATTGATGTCGTACTGGCTCCTGCTCCTATATCTGCGCTATTAAAACGTCCTAAGTTCCGGTTGTCGATTGAACAGCTTAACGTGAAGTGTTCTTGTCGAGGTCATAGTAGCTTGCGGAAGTTAACATTTACCTACGATAAAACGAGTTTATTGAATGCCAATGTTCGGAATTGCCAACGCACACCATTACAGACAAAACATCCTCCATCCAGCTTAAAAAATTAGTATCCAATATCGATATCGCATAATTTCATTTAAATTATGCACGCGCATGCAGTACGTTTGGCATAATGGTTGCTTCCGGTGCCATAATTGCGCATGAAAGAAAACCCTATGGGCACTTCGCTTTAACACTAGTCAATTTCGTCATTCGGCGGGTGACTGCCGTTTACAATTGTCCTAGTTATTATTGGCTTCACCACTTCGCCGCCACCGATTCGATTCGCTGAAAGCCACCGGAGGGCGCCAATAATTGTCATGCACAGAGGGTTAATGCATCAGTTTGCTGATTTATGCTTTGACAAAGAACGATTATTATGGCAAGACGAAACCATGCTCAATTAAAAATAGCGATTGTGGTCGTAAAAGTCCGACATCGCATTTACGAGTGTATAAAATCATATCAAATGTCATGGTTATAATATTATTCGCGGTACATTTTCTTCACACATGTGAACTACATTTTTCGTGTCAAGTTGTGTAATGGAGATGATGTGTTTGTGGCTAATACATTTCGTAAATGATAGCGTTGCTCCACAGTAGTATACTATATCGGTTCCATATAATGTGCTTACTCACTGGAAACGCTGCATAGAAGAAGAAAAAAAACCGTTGTTAGTGCAAAGTTTCTTATGAAAAAAGGTTCTCTGCACTTAACCCGACTTGGTCGATCCCAGTGGCTGCACTAGTTCGCTGTACTCGTTTCTGATGAACACATAATAGGAATCAATATTGCACCCATTACCGATGATGAAGCCCCCGAAAAGAGAAACGCGGAAAAGTTCATGGTCACGGAATTGAGACCGTAACGTAATTTTTCTTTGTATGGATTTATTTGTGTGTATTTTAAAGCGAAAGGTGACCTTAAACTCAAGGTGACATTCAAGACGGGACTGTGTTTGTTTCATTTTGACCGGGAAATTGGAAACAAGGATGATGAAATGATCTCGTAGCCCTTTCGGTATTGCGACTGACTGTGTCACGGCGGTCACGGTTTTTTTTAGTTTTATTCCGAAATTTGTACATGCACTTTAAATAAATATATTACTTCCATCAACTTCTACTTTATATCTTATTATGAGCTAAGGTATTTGCAACTCTCCTTATCACTAGATGCCGTTTCCATAAAGCCTACTATTGCCCAAAGTTCATTTGATATTTCTGTACAATAATTTGTTTTTATTATTACAGAGTAATTATTCTGTATTCTTATGAATTTTGTGAGATAATTCATGTTATGAATGAAAATACACCACTGGTATGGTAACTTTCGAAACCAAGGAAAATCTAAACTTTTTATCAGATTTATCTTTCGACTTTATCTAAATATCGCGTTATAATATTACAGTACTAAACGGTTAAATTCAGAAATAACATAGTAGAAACGGTAATAAATAAATACGATAATAAATCTGTGCATCGCTCTGTATAATCCTAATGTCGATGTGTTTTGATTAATTTTTGATCTGCATATTATTAGGACCCTCAGTGTTGACACTCGATTATACAGTTTATTAATTTAAAATTTAGTTTTAAAGCCAGCCAGTTTTTCACCCCCTCTGAATGGCTCCGGCTGGCCTCTGTTTCAGACATGGTGGATGTGGGGGTGGTGGATGGGGCTAGGGGTCAATTGGGATACCCCTCGATATGGTTGGCGCCGATGAAAAGCAGTTGGATGTTGTCAGGGTTAGTCGACAACCACCTGCCGTTGGGGAAACGCGATCCGCAACGCCGCAGTTAATTGACTGTCACTCATCTGTGCGACTGGGTCGGTGTCGACAGCTCGTCATACAGGGTGCGTACGAGAATCCACCACTGCGCTGCTAATTTAAGGCCATTTTGATTTTTAATCGAAGAACGAAAAATCGAAACTGAATACTGGAATGGCTCTAAATTATTCTTTCGACAGATCAATTCATCAAAATTGAAAACTATTTGTTTAAACCGCACTAATTTGTTATGGTGACAAACCCCCGTCTAACATCGCAATTTAATATATACTTATCATATTAGTATCCATTGTATTTCATCGCTACAAGAAATCTGTATTTTATTTAAATTCTTAATTTTACAACTTTTTTTGTTGTCATTGAGTCATTTTTTCACTCGCAAGAATTTAAGGTGACAGCAACCACATTTTAAAACTTTTGTGTGTTGTACTTCAATCATGTTTTGTGAAAACAAAAAATTGTATTGGTTCTCGCTCTGTAAAATGTTGGATTTAGGAGAGAGTACACGTTAATTATGTACCTCATATTAATTATTTGATAATTTTCTCCACGTAAATCGAGCATCACTTATCGAGACTTGACTTTAATATTGCCGGGGTAATTTGGGGGAAAATCTGACTAAGAAAGCAGATGGCAATATTATCAATCAGGATCACGCTAGATTGCATTAAAAGATGAAGTGCAAGTTCGCAATACATGCCCAGTAAGTTGGGTTCATTACGACTATTATAGGTTACTTGTACAATTGCTTCGTGCTACTGTTACCGACAACACATTTTTTACGTCTCCAGATAAACATTCATATGCTTGTTTACATGGGCCGTAATTAGTTTTGTTCGAGGCTCGCCATTTCCCTCGGACAATGAAGGAAAAGGGTTAGCCAAAAAAATAAAATGGTCGCAATTAAATACAAATTATTTTCTAGCCGCGTAGTCAAAGCGGTGTCGTCCCATGCAGACGGATATCATGGGGATGTTAGACGACGCGGAACGAAAGCGAACACCGTTTCTATCCGGTGATCTTGTCACCTTTTTTTTTAAACCATTGTTGTTTTTATACGTTCTGTGGGGTGGAGGGGGGACGTGTATGAGGACGCAATGCGCATGGTAAAGTTTATACAGCGCAAACAATTAGAAAGAAAATCGTGTACACGTACTGCTAATTGTTGGATGGTGAGACAAACCGTAATGTTTTTCGAGTGGCCATTAGTAATTAGATATTAATCACCATTTCATGTCCCATGTGATTAGTGGACATTTGTAAGATGTAAGCACAGTAAAAATGTAGCTTTGCTGTTATTTTTTTTTATTCTCACGGAATTATTTTGGTCGAAGCCATTGCTGAAAATGTTGTTCCGAAATTGAGGCGAGTAGAAAATGCGAGTAGAAATGTTTGTGGATTCGATGAATGGACACTCAATCCACATTACCAACAGTTTGTTTGTGGGTTAGATATGATGCGTAACAGTGGCCATAAATAGATGAGGGAGAGGGCGTTGATGAGCAAAAATGGTCACGTGATTTGATGGCTGCATTTGGTGTCACATCTGTGCCGAGTTTGGTGACATCTGGCGGACAAGGGCCGGGTTACATTCGCTGAGTCATCATTCTGCCACCAAACCTCCATAGAGTTCTAGATTGGATTGACTGATCAGCATCCATTCAAATTGATCGATCGAACGCTAAAGTCACGGTCAACGGTTATTCCTTTTTGACGTTTTAGGTCGTCTTGAGGTGAATCTTTTTTATTCAAATTGTTCCAATAATTTGAACAACAAAGAAATTAAATACCCCATTTCTCGGCTACCAGAGCCAGTTGGAATGGGGCTATAGAGAAAACAAAATACAATTATTTTATTATTAATAGGAACTATTAAGTCGTGTGTGACGCCTTCAACTGCTTCAATGCTTAAGCACCATGAGGGGGACGTAAGGCCTGTAGTGCGGTTGGCTACAGTTGATTAAAAAAAAAAAAAAAAAAAAAAACTGTTCATGTTAGCACACTTCATATTCCTAGAACCAAAATTTCTAAAGACGATTTCACGGCATTTCCTGTTTCCCAGATACTTATCCGCGGTTTTATTTATTTTATTTCCCTTGCAAGGAGCCTCAAAGGGAACTCGCAAGTAAAGGACAACAAATCTGAAGTGCATGTACACAGTGCCGCTGATACGGGGCAGCTGCTGATGATGAGATTGGTTTTTCGGATATTTTACAATACCCAAGCAGGTGATAGAATCTAGCCGAAGAGTGTTTATACATTTTTATAAATTGCACAAACAATTTGCACACGTGGACTCTCTGGGTTCCTCGCTGTTTGCTCTTTTTAGCGACAGCTGGTTTTATTTCTTTGTTTCGGTTATATACTTGTAGCTGTCGCCCGCTAGGGGGTTGTTAGGGTATTGCAATGGGAGGTGCAAATGAGTGGGAGGATGCAAGTCCTTGTTGCCGGTAATGCACATGATGACGCGTCGAAACGCAACAACAACACATGGTGCTGCGATGGAAACTGACAAAGATCGGAACGAGCTGCAACATTAAAATGTTGCTCATCCTGCTGAGACCCCTTGATTAACATTTCAAAAATGTCAACTTTCTTACTCAGTGGTAAGAATTTTTTCCGTGACTAAAGCGATTCTGGAGACGGTTTTTTAAAAATATAAGCTGACACTAAAACTAGTGTATTAATCTTTGTGACTGCACTGCAAATATAACCCATTTTAGAGGGATACATTGGGATATTTTTCTTCTTCCAATATTTGATTGCAGCTTTTCGGGGTATGTAGATATTTGGGTGTAGGCGAAGGCCAACATTGAGGTATCATTTCTATTTGTTCCTGTTCGACATCCCAATTTCTTTTTATGATATGTCAATTTCGCCTGAATGTTCAAGCCTTTGATGTTTTCCTACTCACGAGATATCATACGATCCACTCTCTCCTGGTGACTACAGTTTGCAAATGTCACCGTTACTGGAGCTAAAATTCAACAACAACAAGCACCGACTGCCAGGAGAACGTTTGATGGGCGATAGACCTGCGATCATCGATCATCATTGAACAAGTTGAATTCGCTGAAACGCCCACGGTACAGCTCCTCAATAACTGTCGTGGCAAAGTCGCCGACAATCTCACCTAAAGGAAATATGTAGAAAATAGCTCAGTGCTCCGGATACTAACGCGTACTTGCATTAAAAAATTGTTTCTCAAGAATCTTTGGTTTTGAGTGTGCCTGTATATTGATCGCGTGTTACTTCAGTTTCAGAATTCACTTCTTTATCCTCGCTAACTAAATTTCTCTTGGCTTTATAGATATTGTATATAGCCTGGAAAATACACGGCGATATTTAACGTAGATCTTAAGTATATGTTGGTGTCATGGTTTTAAGCGAAATGATGAAACATCGCTGGCTGTCAAAAATTCGAGTGTTATTTATTTCGCCATTTTCTCCGGCGTATCTCTGTAGTCTATGTGTTGGAAAAACGTTGCACCGGAGAGGGGCATCTTGCGGCCCGCGGGGCGACCCCATTCTGGCCCACACAGACCATGGTTACAATTATGCATCTCACAGTTTAGTAATGTATTTAAAAAAAAAAAATTCTCTAGCATTTCAAGCATGTGTAATTATTCGATTGCAACAACTTTTGAATATTCGCACTTTGAACACACAATGACGATACCACTTGCTCTGTCCACTGCCCTGTATTATAATTTGTCATGCTCTTAGTAATTCAGAAACGGGTAAGGTAATTTTTACATGAACAAAATCTTCACATGAGAAATATAGACTTTTGTAGGGTCTCCACGGTTTAGAAATGTCCAACTTTGATAATTATCGTTAATGTTTATGCACAAAATATAACTCGAAACGATCGATGCACATGAAAAACAAATCGCCGAAACCGGAACGATTTATAATGACGAGATGATGAACGTAAAAATTACATTTTCTTTTAGAAAATTGTAGTTTGCGAAACTACCATTTTCGTCCAGCGTGCATTTATTCATTGTTGTTTGTTTATTTCGCAATCTCGTCCGTCTACGTCGTTCCGGTTTCGTCGATTTTATGTGCATCGTGTCTGTCGTGTTCTATTTTGTGCATAAACATCGTCTAATAAATCGTGCGATAACATCGTCTTTTTAAAAATTATTTAAAACAATTGGTTGCAGCCCCCGTGCCCCGTTCAATTGCTCTGGAGGTGGCCACATCTTTGGAAAGGTTGCACAACCTCAAACGGCGCACTTTTAGTTGGACGGCCTACATTTACGAGATCTTTTATTTTTGGCGTTGTCACGTAATATTTCTTTTTCCCGCTCACTGATATTAGTGCAAAAAGGGGGGTTTCACTCCACAGAATCCGTTCCTGTTCCCCGAGTATAAAAAGATTCCATAGTCCCCATTTTTTTCTTTCTTTTGGCCCGCTGTTGGTCGGAAAGGAAAATGGGGTTCCTTCCGTAAACACTTCGACCCCTTTATGCGGCAACGTTTTTAGGTCAGCAACCATTTCCGCTTATCCGTTCTTCCAGCTTCCTTCCACACACAGTGTATAGGATATAGTCGTAGACTACTAATTCAATTCGAAATCCTATTTTTTTCTGCATTCTCTTTAGCTTTGCCTTTCCTATGGCCAGTGTTGAAGATGGCGTGCAAATGGGCGAATATGTCTTCATTGGTTTAACGTATGCATCTCTTCGTATTTCCTTGTTTTCTGATGTTCGCCGACGGTGTTGAGGGCCACAGTTACGTGATGGGGAATGCAAGTGGAAATTCAAAGTGGAATTGCACAGGTTTTATAAGAAGATTATAAATATAAAGTGTAATTCGAAAGTACGCTGTAGTGTGTGAGCAGAGTGAGCAAAGAGTTATATTTTAAATTGTTATTGTTTATAGGCGCTGCTAGTAGAATCTGTTAAAAAGTTGATGCAATCTTTTGAAGTAAATTAGTTTGTAGGAAAGTGCGGAAGTCTAGTTTGGCAACACTTATTTTGACTTTGGCAGCGCACTTGATTCGACGACTTTTTCACCGGGTCGGCATTCTCGCAGATCACTGAATGAAATTTTTCCTGCAGTCTGCGCTGTTTACTGCATCTTGTCTTTATGGGACGGAGATTCTAGTTCTTGGCACGTAGCCCAAGTCGTGGGCCGGGGGAAGTGGGAGGAATTGAAGAAAAAGCATTTGCGGTTACGGTTCTTCCTTCCTGGATTTTTACTAAACTATTTTTTCTATATTTAACTTTTTGAGTTTTTGCTTCGAGCAAATTTTTTGTGCGCGCTCACTGTCGCTTAATTGGTTGAGTGACCGAAAAAATAAAACAAACTTCTGGTGCTCCCGATTTTTTTTTGTGAATGAAATCGACTCCTTTTCCTTGCAGCATCTGCACCACTTTCACATATCCGTTATTAAGAAATATCAACAATTACTCAGGCATACGCTCACTATGTGCGAGTAATGTGCACTGCGTATAGTGTATTGTATGTGCGTTGCGGTTTATCCCTAGTTGGCGCACAATCTGACATTTGCACAGTACTATCAAGTCGCAACTGTCGCCGCTAGTTGTGTTTGCTAAGTTGTTAGTGCTAGTTGCTTGCTCAAATCCCACTAGGAACTCTGGGAGCGCTAAACTATTATATACTATTTTAAATAACTATTAATCGATGGTTCTCTGACACCGTTGTACTAAAACTCTAAACTCTTTCACCAGGGGGCACCAATAGCTGTGATGCACGGAAGCCATAACACCAATACGATTAGGCCTAGTCCTTAATTGAATTTTCTGTACAGTTTTTTCTGTCCTTTTTCGCCCATTTACAAAGTGCCTCGATACATATTACGGGTAATAACAACTGACAGGCTATTTTATGAACACAAAATGCCAAACGTTAGAACTTGCGTTTTCCAAATCATTTGATCCGACAGACATTCTCAAAATTGCATCGTAATCTTCAGTTGTTCAGTTAGTTGACTGCGGCTATGCTGGATATATATATATATATATATATTCCAGCCCACTATCCAGAGAATCCACTGGTGCAGTACGGACATGCTCACTTATGCGTCAGTTCGAAAAATATAATTGTCTACATGTGCCGCCATGCGAAATTAGCAATATTGGGAAAGGGACGAATTGAGTATGGAGGGTATTTAACGAATAATTACCTGATTAATCAGTCGAACAGGCCGCATGTGCAAAAAAATAAGGAGCGTTTGTGTTGTACGAAAAACTGGTAAGGGAAAAAGAGGAAGGGGGGGGGGGCACATATTAACTGGTTGACTGATGATCAGCGGTTGATGCATCCAAGCATTTAAAGGCTAGCCCTCTGATGTGGGGACAAGCCAAGCTAATATCTTTCAATCCTCCTGAGGTCCTCGTTAATTTGATTAACGCAGATTTAGACATTCGCATACAGTTTGTTTCATTCATTGACCGTTGTTCAAAAACGCGTTAACCTATCCGTTGCTAGCATATTATTAAGTCCATCGATCCAAAAAAAAAAATTTAAATATGGTACTTGAAGACAACCTGTTGGCTTCACAATATCTATATCCAAACAGAATTTGTTTGATTGGTTTTAAAAGAAATGCACCAAGCGCTCATTGCCGTCGATTTACTTCTCATTAAAAGGTTTGAGACTTGCCAGAAATTCCACGTATACAATGTGCAAATCATTTGCCTTTTTTTAGCAATTCCTTGTTTTTATGTTTAACATTAGTAAGGCCAATGGTTGTGCGATGCGATACCATGATTAAATTGAATGTTGGCAACCACTACATGCACGGTTGCGATGCGTTGCACAAGGGTTGCAGTCGAAGTACAGACAGTGTGTTTGTGGGGGGTTTAAGGGGCAGCACTTGTTCGTTTTTTTGGTTCGTGTGTAGTGACATTTATATATATATTTTTAGAAATGTGCAACGAAAAGTCCTGAATTTTGGGCTGGTGGTCTCGAGAGTCTATTTACCAGTGGCAGCCATTATCCCCCTAAATCAACCCATTCCCCTTACCAAACGCGTATTACCCATCGGCAGCCGTCCATTATTATCCACCCGCCCACGGGTTCCCCAAATGTGTAGACGGTCGTTATTGCAGTTTTCCTCGTTAACTGGACCGTAAAAATCCCGTCTGGAAAAAATATTATCCCCCTCCCCCTCCTCTCCCATCCCCACAATACAGGCTTATAGGTAACAGTCGTTGATGATGTTTTGGAGTATTTCGGATTCCCTCAACCCCACTGACCAGCGGCTGCTGTTCTGCTTATTCATCCCTCTCCCAGAGCCTCCTAGCCCACCTAAACACCCCTCTAGCTATAAACTCTTTAAATCTCTTTATATCGACGGGTTCACCCGAGGCCACGCATCTGGGGCATCCGGTGCTATTTTGATGAACGTCGTGTTGTTTCTGCCATTTTGCTTATTGTCGGCATCCATTTGGTTGACCCGTTTGAAATCTTTTCGGATCGTTCGCCCCTTGTTTTCTACAAATATTTGTAGGAGGTATTATTAATTTTTGTTTGCTTTTATTGTTTCGATTTTGTTTGCTTATCAAATATCTTGCAATTTCATTTCGTATTTTCTTCTTAGAATTGCATATAACTACAAACTGTAGTATGCATACATTATTTTTTTAATTTGCTGCGTATAGTTGAATGCGCTCGTACGGTATTTGAATCAGTTTTTAATGTCTGTCGAGATTCGAATATATTCGTGTACAGCATCTGTAAACTAGATGGCGACCACATTTTATTAAAATATTAATTATGTATTTTTTTAAAAGTTCTCAGACATGAGTTTTTCATGTTTATTTTGTATTTATTTTTCTTGGCTGGTTAACGATTGGATGGCATATTTAATTTTGATTTTAGAAATTCAGATTTTCTTTCCAACTAATAAATGGCCATTTCCAATAAAAATCAGAATATAGTAGATTTGATGTCCGATAGTAAGACACTTTTAATCCGTCAGGTACAGAGTGAAAATAAAACACGAGCTTTACAGTAATGGTGGATATTTGAAAATTACTATATTCTGATTTTTATTGGAAATGGTTTATTTCTCTTCTTAAAATAATATCTGTCTCGGCGTGTTCCAGAACACTATTTATTTAATAAATGGCCATGGCTAGGTGACCCATTTATAATCATTTTGCGTCTTTAAATTCAAGCGCCTTTGAATGAATGAACGAACTCAGTGCATTTGCGGTGTCCATTTTCTAAAGCCCACTCTCGCAGTTCTACATTGTTCAATTTTCTAGGTATCCAATGTCCGATTTCTTTAATTCGTATCACCTCACCTCCTATTCTTATCCTCATCCTCGTGAGACTCACGCCGTTGTACAAGCAACAAGCAACCATCATGGATTTTAATGAAAGTTTCATTTCAACATGTACCGAATATGGAAGTAGCAGAATAACATCGTTTTCGAAGAGCGATAGATTTTTAGGCAGTCCGAGGTGAATGTGGCAGATTCTCACAATATCCGACAATCTTTGAATTGATTAAACCGATTTAGATCTAAAGGTTCTTCGAAGGGCTCACACTAGTGGCAGGTGTTGACGGAATCTCAGGAGGATATTTATTCAAAAACACACCGCACCAGTGTTAATATCGAGATAACCCAGTTATGGGATCTCCAATTTTCATGTACGGGCGCCCGTGAAATTGTATAAAAGGACAATGGAATTTTTCCGCGGGCATCAAAACGTGTTATACGAGACCTCAGGGTACGCGGACAGAGAGGGGCGATGAGACAGGCTCGAACTAACCGAATGTTCCCGTACTTAAGGCATCGCATCACCTGCGCTTCACAATGAGTTCGACGAATTGTAAAAATGCTAAATTCGTCTCCAGGCCTCGCTATCCGATGCCGCCGGGTGAGTTCTCCATGCAGGTGCGCTAATTCTTTCTCGACCCCTTCTCTGGTTAAGGTGTCTTGTCGGCACCATGTATGTTGTCGGGTCTGCTTGTCTTTTCTAGATATCAGGTAAACACACACTTAGGGATGCTATTTATTATATTTTTTTAAATTCACTGAAGTGTATATCGCAACAGGAGTTTCTGTACCCCTCTTGGTGCTTCGGCACTGTATGAGGCACAATTATTCGATCAATAGAAATTTGAATGCATCCCCACCAGTGCTCATCGGTTGGTTGGCCTGTCCTAGCGGAGACAATTGGAACCAGATGTCGCAGTCATTGATCCCATTATCGCGAATATAAGCAGCTTCACTTACTGTATGAGTGCGAAACCCGAAAAATGTCAATAACCCTTTCACCAATAACCATTTACGAAGTTAATTACGGAATTCGGGGCAGGTTGATTCGTTGTACGTGGCCATTTCTAGTTAACTGATCCAGGATGCATTCATTGGTTGGCCAATGGTTTCTAAATAGCCGGCTGGCGGTTAGAAGGGGAAATGGAGTTTGTTTATTCCAATAAATCTGTTGCGCTGAAATTTCTGCCCGTCGTTTAAATTCCGCCTACGCGATCATGAAGTTTGCAAGACCTCTATGCGTGATAGTGCTGTCGTCCTCTGGTGGCGTTCCAGTGAAGCAGTTGATCTCAATCGCAGCCTCCGTAAACTGCCACACGAGGAAATGAACGCCACCTAGCGTTGAAGCGCAGCGACCAAACATGCGTGGAAATTAACCTCGGTTGCCAGCACGCGTCAATCGCGTTCGATATTGTTCTCTCGCTCTCTGTGTAAACAAACCAGATTGTTTACGCGTTCGTTTTTGGCAAAGCCTTGGTTTTTGGTCGAACAGTGCCGCTTCCTGGATCGCACGTTTACACTCGTGCGCGGACTAGGACTAGGACTATGGCGTGAATTACAAAATCCGCAGTATAGTACGCGAGTACATTAAGGCTTCCTCGTAATGTTCATGTTCATATGAGTATGTCTACTTTTCAACGCCCGCTCAAAAACGTTTCAACGCATTGACGAGAATAGCTTTTCTAATTTCCGTCCGAATACTTTCAATATTTTGTTTTCATGTGGAAGATCAGGCGGAAGATCTTAGGGTAGATCTTTGTTAGTCAATTATTAAAAAAAGAATGAATGAATAAATTTTGTTTTGCATTAAATAATTATTCGGTGAGATTGTCTTCGTGATTGAAATCAATCCCTGTCGGCTCATGCGATTCCTCTATCTAATAGGTTCGATACGAATAATGGGATATTAATTGAAAGAATTAAGAGATATGAAGAAGAATAAGAAAAATGACTACATGCGCTAATTTTAGTACGTTTACGAATATGACGCCCACCATACTTTTGGGCACATGTGTACACCAAATGTAAGCTGTTGCATCGGAACGTAGTTAGCGTATCATCGGAGACGGGTCGGACCAACCGCTGATGGAATGGGGGCTTGGCGTACTCTGTTTTAATTGTCCGTCGCCAATGTATAAACCCCCTTTGAAATTCCGTTCAGCTTGGTTCATGTTTAGTCTACGAGAAACCGTTGAGTGTGTTTGAGCATTATGCCGAATCATAATTTATGTTTAATTTGTTTAGCTGTCGTTTACAGATCTCTCGTAAGCGAGTATGTTGTTCCTGCAAATTTTATTTTTTCTTTAGTGTGAAAAATATGTTTATGCGACTGACAAGAATAATTGAGCAATTATTTTTCAAAGTTTCAGTAGTGTGTTTAGATTAGAAAAATTTCAAGTGTCTAAGGAAGATCATGTTAATTGCATAGTTCATAAAATAGAGATCCAAGCCAGCGTCACCCAATGATCGGCAGATCCAATATTGAACGGATCTGCGCGATGGGCACTTGTGTTGTGTCAGTGTCACATCATGAAAGGCGACATTGAATTGTTTTCATCGGTGTGGGAGTTGGGGTGGGAAAATGATATGTGGGGATATTAGAGGGGAAATAGTTTAGTTGCTCGCTGCCTGCCTCAATATTAATATCGGAGCGACCTCGTTGCTCAGTTTTGATGTCGACGCCATTGTTGACTTGATGGTTGCTGCGCAGACGAGGTCGGAGACGTTTATGACATCGCCATGGACCTACATTGACTGAGTAGATTGCAAAATCAAATCAACCAAGTCTTCTTCAGTTCATTTAGTCATACTTGAACTTTTTGTATGTTAGAGAATCCAAAGAATCTCCTGGAGAATCTTTGATCAAAACTGGTAAAAGCTTATTTTGGTAAATATTGCTGACATGAAAGTTAAAATAGCTTTGGCGCTTGCAACTGAGTTACTTGGCGTTGTCAAGATCATTTCATCCAAAATACAATAGATCGCGAGTCACAAAATTTTCTTTTCCTGTTCCCTTGAGACGTTATCGCCGTGTGTCATTCAAATTTATGCCTCTTCGTTTTTATTGCTAACTCTAGTGTGTTTTGTGTGAGAATTGACGCCTCCGTCGATTAAAATAATACCAGTGGGTCAAGGTTGCCCTTGTATAGCCAGCGAGTCATATGTAAATTGACGCACAGTTTGCTTTTGTCGGCATATCTGTAGTCGATGCGTGAAAATTGTGCACGAAGCTAGAGAATCACCAGTGACTAGATAAATTTTACGACCAATTTTTAGCGTTTTCTTGCAGTTGTGTTTTCGTTTTGCATACAATTCGTCATAAGCGTTGCCGCTCCGAGGTATGACCTCCGTTCGTGACAATTGTTGGCGCCCTCCGGTGGCGTTCAACAGAACCAATTGGTGCTTTGAAGTTGCAGTGAATCGATGATCGATAGCATATTACTAGTTTTTCAGCAGTGAATTGGGATTTGGCAGACTAAGCGTCACTGACGACTGAATTGTAACCTTACCTGAAGTTACCTAGGTGCTAGATGGAGAAATGTGTGCCACCTTGTGATGAGCGCATCACCCATAATCATACTGTTCTTGGCCTATTCCAAGGTTAGCCACATATGACTAGCGATGGTCAGTTCGAATACTGCTGCTGATATATGGAAATAGCTGTGGTCGTACATTTAGAGTTTTCTGCAACGCAATCCGGATTGCTATGCTAGTACTGTGACGCGAAGTTTTTTTTATGCCACATCAGATGCATTGATATTGTACAACTGTGAGGTCATCACAAACAGGTGAATTTATTTTCCCGACATGAGACAAAAGATTTCTGTTAACATTGAAACAAATTTATTGTTCCTTTATACTTTCCAAGAGCAAAAAATCGACGCTGGCTCTGTACCGTACTGTCATAACCATCTGCGTTCATATCGTCCACAGAGAAAATTAAAATCGTAAAATGAGGAAAAGAATAGCTACAATATGTTTTGTGCATTTGCTGTTCAGTAATGAACTTCCAGGAAAACTATTTTTCCAGTATTGACCTTTGGTGATGTGACCCTAGACATTGGAAAGCAATGTCGTTGGATTTTGTCCTTCACACCAGATGACGGTGATGAATAGTCATTCTGTAATTCTGTTTAGCAAAATCATATTTTAACAATTGCTTCAAGATGGTTGTTAAGTTGATGCAAGTTATTCGGGCCAACGACCTATAAACTATATTACTTTTAATTTTAAAACTCGTTTAAGTGGTTAAGGTTTTGCGATTTTTTCTTCGCCATAATTGTTGGGTGGATTAGCGTTTTTTCAAAGCGTGTGTCAGCACCCTAATTCCTTAGGTGTCAGGTGTTAACGGATTACCGCCATAATTCGAGAAAGAGTTTATAGAGATTTTTCAGCGGAAACGGGAGAGACAATGTAAATTCACATGGGCTAGCATGTTTTTCCTTATCCCATAATTCCGACGGGCCATTAACTGCCTGTTTCGCAAGCGCACGAAGACCAACTTGGCAGGCGTTGCTGTCTCGTCTCTACATTTGCACATATTTTGAGGCACCTTCCAAACCTATGTGGGCTGTAGTGCCAGACAATAATTACCCTTCAATAATTAGATATTTTTTTGGAAAGCATTTGAATGGAAATTTTATTAATTTAGTAAATGTAGAATATAATTTTTGGAAAGCGTTTGATTCCAAATTCATTAAAAAAAATCTGGCAATCAAATTATTATATTCTTCGTGTAATATCCGACTAAAAAAAGATCTATGCTTCCGGATACAGGATCGTGATTTCGGGATCATTTTTTCTAATAACGTCAGCGTAGATTCTAATGAACATTTTCAAAGCATTTCGGAAATCGAGAGTTTTCGACTTCTATATGAAATGTACAGTGGACTATACAATGCCCGAAAATTCTGTTTATAGGTGGATTGAAAGTTTAGAAATTAACAGCCAACTGTGATGAATCGTCGTGGCCCAGTTGGTTTATTGACTGACTGTGGCTTCGGCGGTCCCGGGTTCCATTCCCGGCGCGGGCTCTCGAAAATTTCGATCCCGGGGTACTGGTCGTTCCCCCTCGCATAATGCTTAAGCACCATG
>JAQGBY010004435.1:0-16641 GCA_034698785.1 Mycogona germanica | reverse complement strand
ACCAAATCAGCCAATCACAGAGCGACGAACATTTTTGTTCGCTGGCGGAGTTTGTCGAGAAACCCTACTCTGGTGAAATTGTGCCACCAAAAGTACTGAATCATCGAGCCGGGATTCATTTGAAGGAGAAGAAAAAACGTTTAATGCCAGTTTTTCCCGAGTAGGTGGCGCCACCTTCGCCGTCCGAGACACCACCATTGTGACACTGTACGCGAATAGCTCGCATTACGACTTTGGGTGCATTCGCACATTTAAATTAATACAGCACATTTAATCATGGCAAAAGGAAGAGTTAAATGTCGCATAGTAATTAATGACCAATTTAATGGCGTGCGTTTTAGGCTGTGTCTGCACAATGGGGCCGCACAAACGGACCCCCGGTACAAAGAATGAAAAGTACCCCCAAAAATTAGCGAGAATTAGAATATGTACAGGGCGAGCGTTGATGCATATCTCGCGTCTTGGTCGCGTTGGCCGATGAGAAGAATAGGGACCCTAAACTGGATCCGAATTTGGCGACGGTGACGACACCTCCCCCGTTCGAATTCGGGGAACAGAAACCTGATAAGGGGATTGACAACGTTTTAAAAATTCGCCTACTTCGAGGCAGGAATCGATCGCAAAACATTCGAACTACGGCCAGTAAAGTCTCATTTTCTTAAGGGGGTGTCGTTCAACATTTCGGCAATGGAAATGTCAATTTGTTTTGACCAATCACGTGCGCTAGTTTAAAAACTCCAGCGTGGTCGTTTGAAATCTTTCCGAGCGTGCGTTCATAAGTCCAAACAAAATGACATTTTGTGAAAAGGGACTAGTTTAGGTCTAAACTTAAGTTTCGCAGGATAGTTAGTGTATTTATTTAAATTTTATTATTTTTGGAATTGCAATTCTTGACTGATTCAATTCAAAAATTCCGCTTTCTCTGGCGAAAATCAGCTAAAAGTAGGCTTATTTAACAGAGGTGTCACGGGATGCATGTAGTGGTTAGTGGGTTCGATTCCCGGCAGACACCTCCGGAATTTTTCAGGCGAGAGTGTTCCCAATCTTGGAAGGCTTGTTTAGAAATTTAAGTCTTAAGACCCGTCCCTGTTCGATATCAGGTGCACTTTAAAGATCCCCTGCCTAGGTCAGACCACAAGGCTTGGCAAAATTACCAGGTCACTCTCCAGGGAGATTTTGAGGTTTAAAAAAAGCAATAAAAATCCATTTTCATTAAGACTAATCATCAAAAGAGCAAACAAAGTCGTATAATTTTTCGTCGACATTTCGTGGACCAAAAACCCAGGTCCCCCAAAATCCAGACGCAGTTGCCGTTTGTTGGACTGGAACGTTGGCTAAAGCACGCCCCCAGCTCGCTTCCAATAAAACCATTAAAAAGTGCAGCCACCAAGATTTACACCTCGGAAAGATGTCTTCAAATGGGCACTTTGAGGTGCGTGCGTGCTTCGCCACCCTCCCCTCGTCTGCTGCTAAGCGGACCCTTGAAGGTAAAACCATCCACCGTCTACCGTACAGCACACTTCCCCCCACCATTTGAATTCGCCCATTGTCTCGCGCGTTAATTTTATTGGCGAAACTATTATTTCCACACAATAGAGCGGACGACCAGCGTGAAGAAGCCAAGAGGAGCTATGGAGAAGACGACCAAGGCCTAGACGTTGGTGGCACTTTACGATCGCAGCGCCGCGTAGCGTTCAAAGGGGGGCCTGTTTCTGTTGGTAATTGTGCAGTTTTTTTTTTTGAAAAGCAGGAGCTGTTTCTAGTCTTTTGTCAACTGTAATTGTATTGCAGGGAGATGATGTGCGAAACAATATCAAGCCGCTTCTCTGCTACAACGGTTGTTGAGCGAAATCGCTAGTTGCTCTAGGGTGTTCAAGATGGCGGTCACCATCAACACCGCCATCTTGAAATGAGTCCTCAAGGATAACTGCACCCGTCACACACTAGAGGGCGCTCAAATTTCCAAATGTGACTGAACTCTTAATAAGAAAATGCATTTTCTTTATAAATAAATTAGCTGACCCGTCGCGCATTGCTGCGATTCGATAGGATGCATTCATTTGCATGCCGCTTTCCCGTGACGCATGCAAATGTGCTCTGGTGGCGTTAAATGAAAACTGTGAGGGGAGGGAGGTTCTGAACTGACGTCAGCGAGAAGAACAAAAGAGAGAAGGTTGAAGGTTTCTCTGAGTGAGTGGGGAGCACACCTAGAAGCCTTGCAGGGAAGTCCAGGTTTGGGGATCGCGGTTGATGCGATCTGATGATCGTAGGAGAGAAAAATTTGGCATAAACCTTCTCGGGAATGTAGTGAACAAATTCCCAAAATTTCATAGTGATCGGATGAATGGTTTAGGAATGCATAAAGGGCATACATACAAACCCACAAACAAACAAAAAAATATTTTTATATCAAATACCAGGGTCGCCAAAATTTGTTTTGGCCTTGTTGATCGGTAAGTAAAACGAGAAAGCGAACAAAGCTATCGTGAAACATTTTAAGTTTCCTAAAAAGAATTTGGCCATGCTGGTCTCGGACCCAAGACCACAAAATGGATCGCTTGACCTAGTCACGTGAGGGATCGCCATTCCACCAGAACTCGAACTGCAGAGGTCGCTACCTTCAACAGGCAATTTTGGGTACTATGTATTATTTGTAGGTAGAGACGGAGCTGTACTGTATAAATGAGAGCCGACGCCGGAACTGTTGCACCACAAAAAAAGCTGCGGCGGGTCAGCTTTAAAATTTAACCAAAATTACAGTTCGATGAAGCTAAAACTTAAAATATTCCCTGGTTTAAACCAGGTGTTAATGTTGCTATGTGTGAAACAAAATGCATCAAAAGAATCTGTTGCGTTGCTAACATTGCGATGCTAACATGCCAACAAAAGCCAAAACTATTGATAAATGTGTGAAATTAATTTTGTTTTGCTTCCTCTTATAAAAATATAAATAAGCAGCAGATTTTCTCGATTATCCGCTCGGCCTTCAGAATTCAATCCCACATCTAACTACACACGACTCATGGTGACGTCACAGATCTAGTCGCCAGGCCTTGCTTTTTTTACTCACGAAGGTATCGGTAGGATGTCCCGGGAAGGGGTCAATTGTATAAAACTCGGTGACACCAGCGATTACACGATAATCGAAACACAATGCCAGGATACTGCTTATCAAGGTCGGCTTATCGATAGTATCAAAACATCGGTTGTCTGCTTAGGCCTACTTGAATATGCAATTAGTTGGAGAGGGGAAAGAGGCTGCCAACGAACTGAAAGGTTTAAAAGCGGGTAGCCATGGGATAATTTTCTAAAAAGAAAGTAGCAGCGGAAAGTCGCCATTTTTTTGTGGCGTTTCTGCCCCGAAGGGCCTATTACATTGCCGGATTGCGAAACTGACGTCATCGCATCCAGTGATCAAAAGACAAAAGCTATGTTTTGAGTGGACACCTCGGAGGAGACGTCACCAATAATGGCGGGAATTGGTCATACTTTTTTCAGATTACAATTACAATATGTACCCAGAAGTGTGTGGATGGGGCCTATGGCGCTGGGGTCGAGCGATAATATTATTCTATGGATAGCTACATATCTAGACCTTTCAGTTCGCTGATCGAGATTCGTGTGAGGGTGGTTGGGGTAGGTGGGCATGGAGTTCCGGATGCAGCACACTGGACATCTGTTAATTATTTTCGCAGAAAGAAGCAGTCAGACATGTCAGACGTAAATCAAAAAGTCCGGTCTGCATGGCCGAAGTCAAATTGATAGAGTTGGAATAATATATATATATATATATGAATATATCTACAGGGGGAGGGGAGGCGAGGAGTCTGACTGTATCGAGTTGAGGGTGGGGGCTCTCGTAAATCATGTGAACACTCAATGCGTGGCATTAAGCGAAGGACGCAAATGGCCGACGCCTTTTAAGAAGCGAATTCAACCGTCAAACTATACAGTTTATCCTCCTCGGACCCCTGGGTTTCGCCTCAAACTTGAGTTGCAACTCGGAAATGTTTTTAAAATTACTTTGAGTTTCACTGACCAGGCAAACTACAACCCAAGGATTCTTGTTTGGCATGGGTGCTTTTTGATATGGAACAAATATTGATTCTGTCCCCAATTGGTCTTTTGCCCCCCACCATAGGTCCCTCTTTTTTGTAATTGTAAAAAGATCGGCAAGTCCGTACTATAAAAAAAGTTTGTTAAGAAGGTTCACCGGTGATTGAACACCTGGAAAAAAGTCCTCGAATGACAATCCGCCCATCTCAAATCTGAAAAAGAATTTCAAGAGCGGGGCTTGAGAGGGGTGCGTTCACCTTTCAAAACCAGGCCACTCGATCTGTATTTTTCAGGAAAGGGGAGTGCGATCTCGAAGCCCCTTTTAATGCCCCAATCTCAAGCACAATTGAAATTTCTTAAGTAAGCTCGAGCACGCTTACAGTGGAACTGGGGCATAACATACATTCCGAGGCCATGTTCTAATGCGATGGCAGCGTGTCAGTCAGGGGGAGGGCAGTCCAAAAGGTCACTACACACTCCATCATCCTATCTGCTCAGTAGGATGATTTAAACCGTGGCATTCGAATAGTGAATTGTATTTTAAGTCTCGTCAAAAAAAGAAAATACCCTAGAGCAGGTGTGTTGCACTACTCAATTCCAACTGTGGTGTCAACGGTAATTTGTTGTCCCGGTAGTGTGTCTAGGCGCCAAACGGGATAGGGAAGGTGAAGAGGAGTTGCTCTTCTCGCTCCCTCTGCCCCACTACCACCACCATCAACCACCACTACCAGCAAACTACTCATGTACAGAAGAGATACGACACAATGACGCGAGAGTGATATATTGGCTTCGGCCACCACTTCCTCCCATCCGCGTTTCGGATAACGACTGCATTGTTTTCGATCGCCGGTGCAGACATGCAGATGAGATGGTGACCTCCCACCGCGTGGGGGCGCTGGCGGCGATAGGTGGTTCACCTCACCTCGCACACTAGTACTAGCCCTAAGTTGACTGGGGCGATATTTCATTATTCCATCAAAGATTTGTTAAATTGTGCGATTCTTCTTAGCTAATACCCCAGTTACACTGTGAGCGCAGCTTTCTTGAGGAATACGAAATGTCCTTGAGATTGGGACAAATGGACCTTCTAGGACGCAGCCACTTTTCTGCAATACAAATCGCGTGGTTGAATGGTATTGAAAGTCAGACGCACCCCTCTCTCCAGCATTCGTTTGAAATTAGGATCCTGATCCTGAAGCTTTGATTAAATATGTTTGGTCAGTTCATGTAGGATATCAGTTAGTTGAGATAGATTTGATGGAAGGAAGAAAAAAATCGAAGCACTATAAAGTACAGCTTAACTACTGGCTCACCAGCTCCCCCACCAGCCCTCCTTCCCCGCTCGCTCAACCTCTGCCAAACGTCACTCTGACGTTTATTATTTATTTCAGTTTTCCGAAATCGACAATAAATAGTAGCAAAAAAAAAAAAGAAATCTGATTCCAGAGAACAAATTGACGCGCTGTCGAATTTCGGCATCTCGTCTCTCTCTGAACGAACCACTTCCTCCTCCTCCTCCTCGGTCGGTGGAGGGACGGGGGAGTGAGTGGAAACTATTACGCTCCGGTCGTACGTCACCTGTCAGATTAGCGGCCGCCAGTCAGCCGATCACCTTGGAACACGTTGCTCTTGCTAGTTGCACGTTGCTATACTGCAACCCAACACCTTCAGTTAGTGGGAGGGGAGGGGGGGGGGGGGTTGACGTGGGCCGCGGTGCTTACGTCATTGGACGCAGGTCGAATGAGCGAACAGTTTCACTCATTCTTAAGGATTCCACCCCAAAAAAGCCACTGTGAGAGATACTCCCCCACTCGTGTGACGTCACACGAGGGTCCTGGCTACGCAATGGTGTTGGTGGTTGCGATGCTCAAACCCCCGCGGTCAAAAAGCCGGTCATTCATTATTCAAACGACAGCCGTCATGATTTTGTTTTGACGAGTTGGGAGGCCGAATGGCGGCGGGCGTGGGCGGGTTGATAAAAGAATGAGGGCGGGTGGAAGGGGTGGACGCCATTTATCCCTCCACCGATCCACTGTCACGCGTGTCTGGCTACCGACAACCCCACACTCTGCCCAAAAAAAACCTCTATTTAACCATACCTGGATTCCACTTCCTTCTGGTTGGCAGACATGCGAGAATATAGATGTATGACTCCACCCCGATGCGCTTATTGAAATATTAATGCTGCAGTGATAGGGCCCACTTAACCTCGTGTGTTTGTGGAACTATCACGTTTACGGACCGGTGTAAATGCGCTGTGGCGAGCTTAGGGCTTGTCCAGCTGGCTGTTCTTAAATAACTCGCAAAAACGCTCCGCCTAGGTGCGCCATCGTTAACAGGATTTGGACTTTTCGGGAATTCAATGTGATAAAACAGTTTGTGAGAAACAGAAGAGTGCAGTTGCACTTGTCCGCCGCTAGAGGGCAGCACTTGACTCAAATCATTGTCTGTAATTGTAATGTGTCATTTAGACCGGAGGATCTTGGTCGCACGGGAGATGATCTTCGGTCGCGTTGATTGGAAACTAAACATGACTAGCTAACGCGACCGGAGAAGATCGTCTCCCATGCGACAAAGATCCTCCGGTCTAAATGACACAAAACGGGCTTAATCGCTTGGCCTGACCAGTGCATTGCCTGATTGCCTCACCACAGGGGGCATCAGCAACACTCTCGACCGCCACCAGAGGGCAGCACCTCTTTTCCTAACGCCACAGGTGTGACATAGATCGCAAACATTTTCAAGAGCATTAAATAAAATGAACAAATCGCTCGTATCCGATTAAAAATCTTAATAGCGAGACTACAGATCTGCCGAACATGGAG
Source organism: Mycogona germanica (assembly GCA_034698785.1). Taxonomy (NCBI): domain Eukaryota; kingdom Metazoa; phylum Arthropoda; class Diplopoda; order Chordeumatida; family Chordeumatidae; genus Mycogona; species Mycogona germanica. The sequence continues at coordinate 9,760 of JAQGBY010004435.1, read as the reverse complement.
CCGACGTTATTCCGACACCTTTTTCTCGGATTAAGAGCGGCTCGTGTGATCGGTATTCTATTTCATCCCACGTCCACCCCCAAATCCCTCTACCCCCCCCCCCTCACCATTCCCCCTCCATCCGTATTTCATTCGAACGGAAGGGAAAATAGAACAGGAAAAAATCGTTTTGATGGTCGACCGAGCGGGATGGGGGAGAGGAGGAGTGTTGGCCATCATGGAGGAGGCGATGGATCAACATGTATACACGGAGGTTATACAGAAAATATGTCAAACTGGAAACACGAGAGTGACTTGATGGGTTCAAAATAAGAAAGAAAATGAAATCTGGCGAAGGAAAGCTGGGAATGAAAGCTGGGGGGAAATGCGTTGTATCACGATAGGGCGTGGGCGTAGAGGTGGTTCAGAGGTTCGGTATTGGACCTCCAGCTTGACTAAGGTCGGAGGTTTCAGAGTAGTAGGAAGGACATTCTACGGAAAGGTACTAATTTTTGTACTGTGGGCATCAAAGACGTCGGTAAAGAGGAAATTGTAAGATCTCTGGTACCTTTTTTTTTAAAACGGATACAATTGGTTTTGTTGGCCATGTCCCGACTCATCCTGTTCCACGACGAGAGCAGAGAGATCGTTATAATTATGAAATGAGACGAAACCACCGAGTCATGTAGTTTCCGTAATTTATTTTAAGTCTCACACGATAGATCTTTGTCGAGAAATATCCATCTCGGGTCGCAATAATTACATTTACTTTCTTCGTCGCCAGATTTTGATCTAGGAGATGAAAATTGCGGAACTGGGAATCCGTTTTGCAAGATAAAAAAAAGTCTGGTGAACTGCCACCATCGAACAAACTGAGACTTCCAGAGCCCGTTTTCGGGAATCGAACTGGAGACCGTCGTGTTACCACCGAGTCTGTCGAGACAGCCACGAGACGTACAATTAAAAAGAATTTATTCGTTAGAATGTTTGTCTACCAATATCTAATCAAGATAGACAGAAAAAATCAAATCAACTTTCAACTGCAAGTTTGTCAGAAATGTCTAACCTCTAGTGTCTAGGCGAAGATGTGACTTTTTATTGCAAAATAGGTTCGATGAACGAATTATCGTATCCCTCCACCCCAAACATCAATCGCTCATCTTAATCACACCATCTCTTATTGCTTCAACCCCCCCATCACCAACCGGAAGCAATAAGCGGACTTTTTAAACTACCGATAGCAAATCTTAATTTGACTCTCCTAAGAAGGAGCAACGTCCCCACCCTCCTCTCCTCTGAAAAAGACAGATCAAAATCGACACTGAATTAAAAAGACCATGACGAAAAGAAAGAAAAAATTGTATTCACGCTGGCGCGTAATTGTCGCAGTGCCGCATTTCCCATGCAGTAGTAGACGCAGTTGAGCGTCAAAACGAGGGTGGGGGTGTACATTCTAGCCTGACGCGAACGATGACGTCACGAGACAAAAAAAATTAATCATTCATCCGTTTACACAAAGGGCATCGCAAATGACGTTGAAACATCAAACAATTGACTTCAAACATTCTAGAATTTGACGTATGATGAAGCGGTGATTCTTATGGTGGTGTAAGTCGTGGGTTTAATTTTTTTCGAAACTAGAAACGTCATCATAGGGTTCCGTGTACGGGTCCAAATTTTTCTGCCCTCAGTTGGCGCTATACAAATAGCTTTGGTTAACACCACATTTTTAAAACTGTAGTTTTGAGAAACAAAGAGCATGTCGAACATGTCGCCAAGATAGCATTTTTGACAATAATTTTTAAAAACCGGTTTACACAACTCTGGGTTTCACTGCTGTATATTTAAGTTAAAGTGTTTGACGCTTAAATCATCTTTGATTTTGTGACGTAATTAGCCACACTCACTCACTGCTTTTTTGAAATCTAAAACCTCATTCAAACCTCCCGCCTCTCAGTTCCCCCTAACTGCCGGTAGTTGGCGACACTTGATTGTAAGTACGCGGTCACAACTTGCTCGGTATGGTGACTCAAACCTACTTATTAAATTCATATCTGATGAAGTCAACATTATAAAGACCTGAAATAAGTAGTGATGATCTTAGAAATTTACGTCACTACATTCTGCGTAGATTTCAGGGTGCTACGTTGCGTCGTTGGTGAGCTCTCGGATCACAGTATTATATGTCGCACAAGATTATTGATACTATGTTTGGAGAGTTTGTGACGTCATATTTAGTTATCAGGCCCGATCTATTCCAGAATGTACACCTGTACCACCTGTCCATGTTCTGAAATTAATTTTTTCCACCATCATAAAACCATCCATCATCGGAGGGTGTTTTGCACGAAAATAGCCCATTTTATCGTCTTCCAGAAAGTAATGATTATCTGCCGGATTTACTCCAGCCAGCATTTATTCCTTCTAAACTAAACTGAATGAACAAAAAAATATTCGGTCTCACGTCACACAAAAACACTGATTGACTCGTTCCCGTAAAACGAGACTGACTCGGTCATTCGCATCGTCTGACGTAAAAAGAAAACATGAACATTTAAGCGTTGCGAAAATATATGGCCACTTTTATGTCCTCTAATTTGAACATTCGAAATAGGAGACACGCATTTTTTTTGCCTGACATGTACAAACATAACGAAATTATAAAAATTCTCGATAATTTAAAATTATCTTTTTCTATCTGTTCCTAGAAAAGTACATAAAAGTAAAAACAGATTGCTTTAAAAGAAATAACACTGTCACAATTGCACAACAACTTGACCCGAAGAGAATTGCAAATTCCATTTCCTCAAAATCGCCGGTTAAGCCGGGTTTCGATTTCGGGTTAAGCTCGATCACACAGTGTTGAACCGTTTTAGTACGAGGCTTGCGATCACACAGTTTGGCCACCGCTGTTTCTGCGTGACGTCATGGCCAGACAAAGAAAAGAAAAGAAGAAAAAAGGCCGATTCGTTCGGTTGTGTAATGGCGACGTCGCCATATTTTCTGTTGTTGTCAACGCGCTGCTCGGTCAATCGAACGGTGACTGTTGAGTTCCATTAAGGTCTCGCGCGATAGTCGCAGGTGGAACGCCGTAAAGCGATTAGACAGATGCCTTGAGTTCATAGGATTAATCGCTAGATGGCGCTCGAAACGAACGCTGGGCCTTTCATCGTAATCAACGCCAGGAAGTGCCTTTTTTATTCTGTGACCACCGGAAACGTTGATTTAATCCGTTACTCACTAGATGGCGCCACACGATCATACACAAATATAATTAAATAAAAAGTGCAGAAGCAGCACAAGCCGATTCGGATATATTTTTTTAAACGAAGACACAAAGCTAGATAGTATTTATTTCTTAGTTATTATTATTCAGGTAACATAGTTACTATTCATGTAACTTTCGGAATATTGCCGCTATACTATCTAGCTTTGTGTCTTCGTTTACAAATATAATTGTTGAACCGATGTGTTAGTTGGCTCCACCTAGTGGGTAATCGATGAAACCTACCAATTCGGTGATCGCGTACAGACCTCGACTGACAGTTAACCCACTTTGCTCACTTCACTTTCAATTTCTTGTTAGTGAGGTCCCCAGCCAGCGTTTTCGTCTTAAAATCCCGTCAGGGAAACGAGCCTGGTTATATTACCGCGATCACGAGAACCCCCCAATGTCGCAGCGACGGTCGTCCCAAGTCACTGCGTGTAGGAGCCTGCGCCTCGCCGTCAACTTGATGAATAACAGGCAACAGGTGAGGAGCGACGGCCGGCGCCGGTAAAGAAAAGTTGGCGTCCGGATGGGTAGGTGGAGGGGTGGTGGTGGTGGTGGTGGTGGTGGTAGAATTTGGTGACACTCTCCCTCTCTCCCTCCTACGGTTGTAGAGAGAGAGAGCTGGGTGGCGGTGGAAGTGGAGGTAGAGGGGATGGTGGTGGGGTGACTGCGACCTCACCTCGTCGGTGAGTTATGACGCACAACGTCCACCTGTTCCATCAGTCACGCAGCCCTAAAGTGTCAGGTCGGTGTGACGGGCGGGCGAACTGATTTACGAGGCGCGAGAGACTCACCAGAGGTCGCCTTGAAACCTCCCTCTTGGAGGACGACAACACGCCAGACAATTCCACCCAACCATCAAAGTGGCAACTGGTGATTGATGGCAGTCACAGGCACAGAAAGATGAAAATTAAACTAAGAACTAAAAATGGATATTGAAATGGATGTCGTGTGATATTCTTTTACTGCCAACGACTTGTGACAGCTGTCACAGACTCGTGGCGCGGTTGCCTGCTCCCGGGGTTCGATTCCTCGGTCCGGGTCTTTCTCGTTTATTCGATCTCCGTGAAGATTTTAAACTCATGCATGTGCTTGACCGTAACAAAATGACGTTTTGTTTGGGAACAAAATCAGTAACTGGATGGTTCTAGTGGTTCGCGTTCGCCTCTTAGCCCGTGATCGCGGTTTCGATTCCGGCCGACACCTTCGGAATTTTTTGGTCGAGAGAAATTCCTTAACGCGCCTTCTTTCGGAATAGAAGTAAAAGAGACCCCATTCCTAGGACAGTCTAGGTTAGGCACAAATATCCAGGTCGCCTTCTGGGGGAGTTTTGAGGAGTTAAATCACTGGTAAACCTCCTTAACAAATATTTTTTAAAGGTGCATTATGCAACCCTTCTCAATAGTGTACCGAGAAGATGATTTTTAAAAAGTGCATTATGCAGTCCTTGCTGTCCGTGAGGGACAATAAATCAAGACAAATAAGTTTTGGTCTGGCAATTTTATTTAGATATATAGGGGACTTGAAACATATCCTGGCCAACATTGTGGTGGTGGTGGTGAGCAGCACGTATAACGAAATTTACGACCGTCCCAAGAAATGCCGGCATCGATGGCACGAATAAAAGTGTCCAACTTGGAAGGGAAAACTCGTATAAAGCTGTCACGTTGGTCGCATCGTGAGAGTTGGTTATTAATTACGGAGAGACACTCGTGACTAATTTATGCGAACTGTAAAAATATGCCATTGTTATTTATTTTTCGGAAGGGTTGCGTCAGCGCACTCGGCAATCAAGATTATATATCCTCCAAACTCAATATGAAAAATTGTATTCACCGCTAGGAGCGCTGGAAACGTGATTTTGATCGGTCCAATGCTCATCGATCTACCGTAACTGCGACGAGGCAACTAAATTCTCTGGAACGCCACCAGAGGGCACCAATAACAGTGATGCACGGAGGAGATATTCGCAAATCAAGATTGTATTTCTGCCGCGCGTCTTATTTGTCTAACTTCTGAAAAAGTCCCCGAGCAATTTAACATTGTGTGGCCTGTGTGACGTTATTAGCCATTCAACTGGCGTTATAAAAGTGGTTGGGGGGAGGAGGAGGAGAAGGAGGAAAGAGGATGACGATGGCCGAAAAGTTTGAAACTATAAAATGTGCTCAACTATATCTAGTCTTTTACATTGGAAAAAGGAGAGGAGATGTAAATATGCCTGCAGCCATCATGTACATGTGCATAGGCGAACGGCCGGTTTGTTTCGGTTCTGGCTTGCGCAATAAATAAATGCAATAATAATCGCATTCGGACCAAAAACTTATCGTCCTCAGTTTTCGGAGAGAGAGAGCGGGGAGGGGGTATAAAGATTGCTTGTTTAGAGTTGAGAAGCCCCGAGCAAATCGGGGCCAAGATTGGAGGAACCGAATGTAGGGGGAAAGGGGGTAAATGATACGTGTACATAAAACACATTCGTGGCTAACAAACGCACGTTTTCAAAATAGCAATGGTCAACTAGAAAGAAACATCAAGAGTGGTTTCTTAAAGCTTCAGTCTCGCTGAAAATATTCGTCAAATTGAACGCCGTCGAATCAATATTGAAGGGGTGAAAGGAAGAAAGAGTAAAAGTCAGTTTTATTTCTTGAATTGAGAAAAGAAGAGGTTCTAATAGAATCTTTATAATTTGGTTCCGATCACCTATCCAATTTGTACTGCCCTCTGTTGGCGCGAAACAAAACCAAAGGCGTACGTCACCAATGCCAAGATTGCGTTCTTCTACTTAACTCGAAAATTGGATCTAAAGAGATCGGCTTACGCAACTCTGCCTTTCACTTTTATTCATTTGTTGAACAATACGAAATGAGTTTCAGAGACCCGTTTTTGCATGAGGGAGCTGTCGACATTTCCGCTTCTCTCTACGAAAAGAAAAATTAGTCGGGGACCTCAGCAAAAGGACGGTCTAGGTAAGGAAAGTTTTGAGTGGGTGGCGAAGAAGAGGAGTGAGAGGGATGTTGCGAGTATCTTATCGACAACAGGATGGGGATGGGGTTCAAAAGGAGGAGGGATATACTGTATATTTGAATCGCAGATCAAGAGGGTCCTCTGCTCACGAGTCCGGTGGGAGCCATCGTGGAGGAGCGAGTGCTCGCGATTTGTAAGGCGGACCAGAAGCATCTTGCGACAACAACACAAATACAGACATAACCGGCGGACATTTGAATACAGAGAGCGAGTTGGGAGTGGGGTTGTGTCCTCCTGTACAGCAGAAATAGCCAGCCCGTTGATGGTTACGTCTCTCTAGGAATATTACTATCTTTGGCCCCCCGGCTAGGGGGGAGCAAACTGACTCCATTATAGCCACTTGTGCGACCAACGGTCGTTTTGGGAGAATCCTAACTCTACTCGTGTCTTCCAGCAGTACGGAGAGTGGGGGGCTCAACACACTTGGAAATGGTCGCCGTTAAAATTTGGGCACACTGGCATTACGCACCAACACTTTAAACAATCCTGATTTGGATCCAGTTTTTAAGTTGTCCAGTCACGATTGAGATATAGCAGAGTGCGTTTAGATATTGAAACGAGATCGGCAAGTCCAGACTAGGACACGAAAGTACTGGGCGCCCTCGAATAACAATTCGCCCGTCGTTAATGTGCGCGTGGATATCAAGACACGTGCTGGCGAGGGGTGCGTTCCACTTTCAATACCATCCGGGCCACGCAATCTGTATTTCAGGAAAGCGGATGCGATCTCGACGGTCCATTTGCCCCAAACTCAAGCGCGATTGAGATCTCTCTGGGGTCACCTGAAGTATTCTCACGGCGTGAGGATAGACGCGTTGTAACAAAACTGCGCTGAATTGGTTCTGCAACAGGCAAAGCAGTAACACGACGAACAGAAAAGTCCATGATCTCTCAATCACCTCGTCTCTAAAGTAAACTATCATTTTCGGCATCGGTTGAAACCGGATCGAACATTTCACCAAAAATCTACATAGCTCTAAAAAATTCCAAGACAACAACAGAAATTCAACCGTAAGGTCTGTCCGATATCAGGTAGACGTTAAAGATCCCGGCCTAGGCAGGAAAAGCCCTAGGATAGCCAAACTCGGAGATCGCCTTACCACAACCGGGAAGGACACTATTCTAAACACGTCAACCATGTGACCTTCCGGTTTAGGTGGTCGTGAGAGAGCCTATACGTCAGAGGACGGGTAGCTCTCCACTGCGCTCGTGTATAATGTTGTAGCCGAGGTTAGTTAGTAGGGGGGTTGTCGTGGAGATTCTAACCAGTTCAATTAGCCAGACACTTTTACGCGGCCGTAAAAAGGCTTCTATTAGTCGTTTAGTGTTGCCGGGACCGGAGGGAGGGCGGGAGGAGGAGGAGGAGGCGACGAAAACCATCTCGAACATGGCGAGAGAGAGAAGCGCATCTATTTAACCAAAAAGCAAATAAAACAGAAAACAGCGCGATTTCTAACACTCGAGACGGTGCCGAAATCCAGACTGTGATTCGCCTAGGGCGGCGGTTTGCAAGTCTGTTGAACGCCAAGCCACCAACCAGCACACTCTTCATTTTAAAATACTGTTTTCGCCTGTTCTTTAAATCGAAATATCCTTTGTCTTCGAAATCATTGATCGTTGTAGGTAATAAAAAAAAAAGAAAGAAAGACGTAATTCTACGTCAAAAATTCTTCTTTAGCCAGAGATTCTCTTGCGCGATCCGAATTACAAAGGCCTTCCGGCGCACGGGCCATCTAACGTATATAAAGTTAATCTATTCGCCCACAAACTGTATGTATTTGTTCCCTAACTCACCAATCCAGACAAATTGTGAAGACATGTTCTTTGGAAGAAGACACAATGAGCACGGCGAATTATGTCAACAACTTACCTAAAGAAAAAACGAAAAAGAATACAATGCGAGTATTAGAAAATGCACACATGTTGACAGATTCACAACAATTATTTTCAAAAGGTAAATTTTGAGGAAGAGGAATTATTTCACATAAGGACGTGTTCCATTTCCGACCTCTGAATGCGAGGGTATAAAGTAGGTTCTGACGTCACTGGCATGAAAGTGTGTTGCGAGGCAATTACAAAATGCGTGGCAGACGTTTTAAAATATTATAGAGGATTTTCTTGACTGAGGAATGGAAGTTTGGAGGATTGCTTTCGGAATGAAATATTTCCTAACCCAACCTGGAACATTTTTGGGGTCGCACAGTGCGGCAACCTCTGGAATATCGCACACGCGTTTTTAGCAGATTGTGCGCAGCGCCAAAACATGTCTGCGGCTACGTGTCGTCTTTTTTTTCTTTTTTTTGTGTCTTCTTCTTTTTAGACATTTTATTAACTAAACTACCCCCGCACGCATTTTCCAGGTATTTCCAAACTCCCCGAACGACCTTCTGTTTTCACTCCTCTTCGTCTCTGTATCTCTCGCTCTCACTTTCTGGTTCACTAGGCAACGACACTGCACTATCACTACAAACCTGGATTTTAAGGTTTTGGCTCAAGAATTGTGCATATATTCCCCCCCCCCTCTCCTTAAAAGCATATATTTAAGGGGAAATGCCTGACCAAAATTGGGAATATCTTTACCCCAGTCTGTCCCGAAGAAATAGGAAAGGACGATTGTATCGGAACGATTGATGGAGTCGTTGCGATAGTAGTCGATACTATCGATTGGTTTTTGATTAAGTCACTACAAGACAGTTTACGAAGACCATGGATTTCCTTGGAAATGTTTTAGAATTACATGCACACTGGGATTATTTGTTGTTGGGTCAGGGGGGGTTGGGTCCTCCAATTCAACCGCTAGCATTTGATCGACCCCCTGGGGGTGGGGTAACGTTAGTTTCCCGGAAAATTTGCTGCCCACAGAAATAGTAATAGTTTCTGATTATTTTTCTCAAATGCATGTTTTAAAAAAATTGTGCTTCGAGAAAATTAAACTCATCAATCTGTTATCACGTCTTAATAATTGATGAAATTTCTGTCGCGTAAAATTAACTTTTTTAATTTCAAGTTATTTTTCAAAAAAATTGTTTAATTTCAGAAGGCAAGTTTTAAAATGTGAGCGCTGCGTGCAATTTCACTTTTTAATTTGTTTTTATTTATGAATCGAATCGAAATGAATTTATAAATCGCAAATGGTGATTAGATTTGAAACGATGGTTTTAAAAAAAAATGAGCTTCGCGCAAATTTTGCACACTAATCTGTTTAAAAATTCTCAATTATTGTTCAGCGTCTGATGCAAAAAAAAATATTTTGCACAAAATTAAGGTTTTGAAAACATAAATTTAAAAAAAGTTGTGCTTCTAATGATATTTGATATTTTGACATGACATTTCAATTAAGCAAAACGACTAAATGTGTGGCCTTGTAAGCGGCGATTCGGAGAAGTTGCGATGGTTTTTGCACCAACGAGTAAATATTTTTGAATGGATATTATTCGATAAGCGACAATATTTTTTTCTCGCGAATGTTGTATGACCTAAAAATCCGGT
>JAQGBY010004434.1:0-16645 GCA_034698785.1 Mycogona germanica | reverse complement strand
CTTAAGCACCATGAGGGGGACGTAAGGCCTGTAGTGCGGTTGGCTACAGTTGATTAAAAAAAAAAAAAAAAAAAAATATGACTAGCTTCTCACGGTTGCATTAAATCGTCATTACAACTTGAGTTACCATTTCTGTCGGTAGAGAAAATTAAGATTAGTGACCTTTAAATTAATGGAATGGATAAGGTCAGCACGGGATTTGAAACTCAGGATTCTTCATCATTTTAATAATTATGTTCAGATTCGTCAAGTCGTTCGTTTCATTCCCAACAATGTTTCTTGCATATATTTCGAAATTCGAAAGCAATTCGTGATAATGGACGATAGTAATAACTTAACATGTTCTTTTGAATAACAAAGTGTGGCCCGCCTGCTCTTTAATCTTGTTGCAGGTGAAGATTCTGGTGCCTAACAGCACGGCCGGCATGATCATAGGTAAGGGCGGCAACTACATCAAGCAGATCAAGGAGGAGAGTGGCGCCTACGTGCAAATATCGCAGAAGGCCAAGGACCAGAGCCTGACTGAGCGCTGCATCACTGTGATCGGTGAGCTCGAGAACAACCGTCAGGCCAGCGCCATGATCCTGGCCAAAATCATGGAGGACCCGCAGAGTGGCAGCTGCCTGAATGTGAGCTACGCAGATGTGACCGGGCCCATCGCCAACTTCAACCCGACTGGCTCGCCGTTCGCCAACTCAGGCAGCAGCCCCACCACCATGGGCAGCAGCTACAGTCCCAACAGTAGCAGCGTGGGAAGTTTTGGCAGTCCTGGCTGCTCGCCCATGTCCGTGTCCGGCGTGAACTTCAACCTGGCCGCCGTCATGGCCGCTGGTGGTGGGGTGGGCGGCAACCCCCAGGCCAGCCCTGGCCAGGTAATCGAGAGCGTCAAGACGCTGCTGCGCGGCAGCGGCTATTCGGAGCAGGCCACGGCCGAGATCGCCTCCGCCATGAACACGCTAGCCACATACAACGTGCTGGGCTTGGGCCTGGGGCTCAACTCGGTTCTACAGGTAAACAATAACACTGGCAGTGTAGGCTTGGGCCTCAACATCGGCAACACACTGGTAAATGGCCTGTTCGGGGGTGGCGGAGGAGGAGGTGGCGGCGGTGGTGGCGGCGGCTCCGCCATGGATGTCACACCTAGCGTAGGACCGCCGGGCGTAGCCTCCGGCGCCAACGGCATGACCGCCAGCAACAGCATGTTCGGGCCAATCGGAAGCATGGCCGGCGGCAGCCCGACCCTAGGTCTGGGTTCGCCCACCACCCCGCGACCGGCGGACCACCTCGGCCACCCTGACGCCTACGATCCGTTCCGCCGTCACTCGCCCGCCTCCATGGGTCCTGGCGGGGGTGGCGGCGGCGGTGGCCTCACACCTTCCCCGGCCATCAACAACAATTCGTTCGGACTAGGCACTCCGAACGCCTCTGTGCTGAGCCTACGCAAGAGTCCCACGCCCGGCGGCATGGATAAGCAACAGCAACTGCAGCTGCAACAACTGCAACAGCAGCAGCAACAACAGCAACACCCGATGCAGCCACCTCCTTCGCTGCCGGTTGGTGGCGCTGGCGGGGCGGGCGGTGTGATGGTGGCGGCGTCGGCATCTGACGCGGCCAAGATGGAACTGGAGGTGGGAGAGAACATAGTGGGCGCCATCCTGGGGCCGGGCGGAAAGTCGCTGGTCGAGATCCAGCACTTTAGCGGCGCCAACATCCAGATCTCCAAGAAGGGCATCTTTGCGCCCGGCACCCGCAATCGGATCGTTACAATCACAGGCTCGGCCAACGCGGTGGGGACGGCCCAGTATCTGATCGAGCAGCGCATCGTTGAGGAGGAGACCAAGAGGGCCCGCCAAAATATGCTCGGAGTGGTGCGTTAGTCGTCTATATTATTCCTTCTATATCTATCTCCACCATTTGCAGTCAGTCGACTTCGTATACCCACCAATTGCCACCCCCTCCCTCTGGTTACCAGCCACCCAACAAAACACCCCCACCCAAATGTCCCCACATTAGCCACAAACCCATATGCGCTACCCTTATCTCTCGATCAAGTCATCGATTGACGTAGTCACCAGCGCCTCCATTGAACTGACGGTGAAGGAATAAATCTGTCTGCGCCCGGGTTCGACCGATGACGCGCGCCGACCGACCAGTGAAGGCAAATGAGAAGAGTCATGCTTTCGAGGTGGCCCTGCCTCTATATGGATTTTTTGAAAATCGTAGTCATCTCCCGATAAGGTGAGAGTCCTAACTTTCTTCAGATACATAGAAAAAAAGCCTGCTCGCAAGAATTGATCTGGCCTCTAGAAAGAAAAAAGCGTCTTGCAGTGGTCGGCGTGCGTCCATTGGTCGAAGTTTCGCGGTCGCGCCAACAGTTGAGTCAATGTCGGTCGGGTCTAGTTAGATCCTTCTTTATCTGTTGTAGAAGGCCTTACGAGAGAAAAAGATAAATCGCACACCTTATTATGTCGACAAATTTTTGGGCTCAAATATCGTCTTAATTCGCACGCTTTAGTTTATGATTACCGATATGCAAATCATTCTTTGTTTTTAAAATATTGAAAGAGAAAGTGGCATACTAAAATGGCTGGTATAATTTCCACTAATCGAGTCTTGTTTTTGCGGGTGGGTGTTTGTGTGTGTGTGTGTGTGTATGTGTATATGTGTGCGAGTCATCACGAATATTGTTAGAATTTTTTTTTTTGCATCATTCCTGCTGCTGCAAACATTTTCTCCATCCGACCACCACCACCTCTCGGCGTGTCACCTCCTCGCTTCCCATTAACATCGCGTCACTCACTTTCTTGACACTCTTTCGTGCATTATCCCTCATCTAGACGCCCAGTTTTGCCAACATTATATGATTTTGTGACGTCTCATTCCCCGTCCTTCGAATGTCGGGCGCGTAATTATTAATTCTCTTGTCACAATGCCCCCTCCATTCGACACCTAAATCCACCACCACCACCAGTCCCTGACTATTATGACTACTTCCATGCATACACTTTATAGACCTATGCTGCCATTTAGGTTAGACTTATCTACAATTCAAAAGAAAAAATAAATGTGATAGCATAAATACATGCCGTTGCTCCCTCAGGCAAAATCAGTGCTTCTATTTAACTCGGACCCCCCCCTCTCCCTTTATTTCACTCTTGTCAGTCATTCGATGTATACATACACTTGCACCCAAGATTCACATATATAATATAAATATATATAGAGGCCCATAATTATGTACATACATGTATAATTTTTTTTTGTTTTTGTTTTCAAATAGCCCGCTCATCTCTATATCTGTTTTTGCCGTCGTGGCTGATTACTCTTGTCGCCCGTTGTGTTTTCATCCCCTGAATGAATGATTATTTCGCTCCCCCAGAAAATATTAAAGTTTGGTGACATGTTGAATCTCCGAGGAGAAACACCGATCACTGCATGGGTTTTAGGCCTGCCGATCAGTTGCTAGCATGACTCTTGAGGCGCAGAGTAGTCGGGCTTTGATCGCCCGGACCCGGGCTAACAGTCGGTGGGGAATATTAAGTCGGACCTAATGTAGAAATGGCCGGAGGGGCCGGCTTATCGGTGGAATATTATTTTAACCAAACTATCTCCCTGCATGTTCCTACAAATTTTATTGTGCGTACATCTCGAAGTTTTGCATAGCATTAGACATATTTCCCGTCAAACCACAAACGCTCATCCCTTATTTATCGGAATTAGACGGCGCGTCATCAGTTCCGCCATCCCGGGTGTTGAGTTTTTCTAACATACCCAAATTGCTCTTTCGTCTAATTGATTTTTTTTTATAAAAAGAGATAACTTTCAAATCACTTTCCCACACTACACGTAGAGGTCACGATTCTCTCAAAAACACACATTGCATGTTTGTTCTCTAGCCTTTTGAGATATTTATTGTCAGTGTGCACTTTTTCAGATGTCCATTTCTCGTCATAATCGCGTCAGCCACGCCTGCTTGTGTTATATATATATATATATATATAATGTGGGCACCCCTAATTTGTAGATATAACGATAATCTTGTCTCTTTCAAACACGCTAGTACTTGGGTTCAATTGGGGGTAGCTCCCACAAGAGTTTTAGAAGATCATGTATTTCGGCTGATGTGGCTGGCAAGGATAAGTAGTGTAACGCACTGTCCACAAGCCGAAAACGATTTTGGTAGTTGAGCTTGCGTTTTGCTTGACTCATTCAATTCTAATTATTCGATGCCTTCGATATGGTTTTTTTTCTTTCTAAATTGGCTTTGCACTGCTTAAGTGTATGCAACTTTTCAAACCTCATATATCATTCATTGTACGATGATGTTTTTTTCTTCTCTCTCTCTCTCTCCCTCTCTCTCTCCCTCCCTCCTCAAAGTGAGCACTGTTAAAAATGTGGGTGAAGAGCAGCATAGGCCTACCTAATCTCAAGATGCCTTCACGGTGGAATGTTATGAAATTGTGGTACATATATACTGTGGCCAATGTACAGTGAGACTGTATAGTGAGTTGATTTTTTTGGACAGGCATTATACATGCTGTCAAACGACGATTTCACGTTTTGTGCTGTTTTGAGAAGGCGATTTCTGTATAACAAGCGTTCGTAGGATAACATTGAATACTCTCGTTGAACTAATACAAAATGACACAATTGCCAAGTTGCTGAGACTGCAAGACTGTTTAGCGAAAGACGGTCTCGACGGTCAGTCCCATTGTTTTTTAAAACATTTTTTTAATGGGGGTTGCAGCATTAGTCTTCACAAATCTTAACCTATTTCATGCAAATTTTCACTCTTCCCCTCGAGTGTTTTTGACGTCAAAATAATTCTCGCACCCGATTTCGCTCTGTATTTCATGCAGTCACCCAAGACTATGTACTGTATGTCCCCACCCGTCCCACTCCGTAGCAAACTTTGGCTCACCTTGAAATGTCTCATGCGATTTCTCGCAGATCCAAACATTATTCACACATAATCACACGCGGCATATTCTAGTTTTAATAATAATGTCTTTGACTTGTCTGATCCAGTTATCTTGATATTTGTTGTGAATGCGACGGGAATTCATCTATTTATATTCACGTTGATTGAATCACTCAATTTTATGAAGTCACCGTAATCAACTTGGGCTACTGGTCTTGAATTTTATTTTCCGAATGGCGTGCGAGCCTCCAGATATGGCCCATTACGAGCAGTAACTGTTATGGCAAAATGTCGGTCTAGTCGAATGAGTAATTAGTAAATATCATTATGTTGTTGCTGGATTTTTTAAAAATCTAGTGTCCTCGTTCGTCTTGCCCGTAGTAGCCAGAGATAAAGTAAAAACAGCCCAGAGATGGTCTTAGACATTTTCAGTAAGTGTCTATAAAGTGAATACCATAAGTGGAAGTACATGTTTTGATGAGCGTATGCTAAATCTGACTTGGGTGCAAATCGTGATTTCAAATGGAAACTAAGATTTAACCTAGATTTGAAAATGGAATGAACACTTGTTGGTAGTCTGGAATTTGTTCATAATCGTCAACCATTTCAGTTGCATTTTAGAGGGAAAATAATAAATCTTTTCCATTGAGAAAATATTTGCTGTCCAGGAAAGTAGCTGATGATTCTTGATCTTGGTGACGATTACAAATCAAATTCGAAAAGCTGTATTTGCCTTGCTGCTTTGACAATAGTCGAAAATTTGAGAGACTGCTGTGACTATGGTCGAATCCCCCCTAATTTATTCATTAACCCCCTAGTCTGGAAAACAAATGGTCCCGGGTGTGTGGTATATATATATATATTTATATACAATATATATATATATATACACACATATATATGTTCGAGAATATTATGAACACTGTGTGTTCGTTGTCATATTGTAGATCAATTACAAAAAAAATATCTAGTTTATTCTCTTGTGATTTACGTGTATAATGCTAAAGATGTGAGGTTTTGTCTGAGTGTGTGTGTGTGCCTATTGGAATGACGGTATTTACACCGGGCATCGAAATAACTGCACAACTAAAAACGCCCACTTTTAAAAATACAAGATGCGTAGTAGTGCATATTGCCAACAACCGACTTGGATGATCCCCACACACGCACATATACATGTAAATATGTGTTATCGTGAGCCTTTGTTTGAATCATTTTTATTAAAATGCTACAGGCAATGAATTGTATACTATCATGTGGTCAGTTTTTGTCAGCCCAGCCAATATATATGCACCATCCAATGTGCCATTGCTGCCCTGCACCAATGATTTAGCTACAACTGGTTGCTGACTAACCCTCCACTAGAACACAGGACGGCTCTGCCATCGCCAATGACACCAGATACCTTCAAGACTGAGGTTATTCAGCACCTAGTTAACGATCGCAGCGCCCTTTTGAGTTAAAGTTCGACGTTAGACAGCTACCAGTTGTGGCCTGTTTGATTGCAAACCACGTGGTTCCTTTCATGTGTATAGGTCTGTGGTGTGAAGATGTTCCTAGAGGATTTGCATGGCCGGTTTGGGGGACATCTGCAGAACTTTGATGACCGATACTAAAGTGCCTAGAGATGCGTGTACATGACTGGCTTGGAGCTGGAAACTGATGGAGAGAGTGGAACTAAGTGACAAATCAGGTGGGCCTTCCAATCAGATGTAGCAATATGCATTACCGCAATTCATCGAGCTGAGCTATACTTAGTTAATTTGGTGCCCTCGCACTGTTTTCCCCCACTATTTAAGGACGACTTGGTTCGCAGAATTGGCTAACACTTTCGTTATCGATTTGCTAATGTTTCAAACGTCATGCAACTGAACGCACATTTCGATACAGAAACGTCCAAGTAAATTGGCGTGGATACATCATTTGAAACATTTGCTAGACACAATCGATTTGAAAGTCACACGTTCCTCAATTTGTTGGTTTCACAAAACTTATCACTTAAGCAGTAATACGAAAATCTGTTGTTGGTATCTTCAAAATTATATGCGAAATTGAAAATTTCATATTTCTCTTTTATAATTGTTGATATTGTTCTAGGCATGCAATAAATATTAACATAAAATATTTGGTTTTGCGTTATCTGACTGCATTTAAAGGTTTGGTCTGGGTGTGGACATCGGCGAGTATATACACGTATATTATAAATAACACTTACCTTGTCGAAACTGCTGACAAGAGTCTTTACTTGAGAGATCCAACGAAGATATCAATTTCAGTTTAAACTTACAATATGTCGTTGAAAATGTATCTTTATTTTTGTTTCCCGAACGCAAATATTTCAAATATCATTTCGTATGTTCGTATGTTTGGAAAAAGTGCAAAGTTTATATTATCGGTATAGCGCTGCCTAATCGTCTCCTATAAATGTCGTTTCCAAGCACCTTAATTCAATGTGGTTCGTGTCTCCTCTCTCGCTTAGCCCAAGATTAGCACACACTAACAGCAACTATAAACATACTATGTCGTACTTAGCTTTACTAAAACACCATCCCTGACTTTTATTATGACTTGTACATGTTAAATAGGCGAGTCGCAAATTCATTTTTCCTCATTCGCTACGTTGGCTCTCAACAAGTTCTCTTTCGATGAAGTAGTCTCAAGCGGATATGCTTCAATCTACATCGCTAGTTGAATTGTACATGAATTTGTTAGATGAACACTACTTTATCGGTGTTAATCCACACAATTTTAAGCGACCTTAAACTACTGTTTTGGTCAAATAGTGTTTACACGCCAGCAGTTGGGGATTCGGAGGACGTGCCGTGCATATGTTAGTGTAGAAATGTGCACATAATTAATCAGGGTTACATAGTTGGCGTTTTTCAAATGTTTTTCGTCGTGTAAAAGGTTGTTTTAATTTTTTAGTTGCGCTGACTTGTGTGGTATATATATAGATATATATATATATATATACGAGTACTTAAATTATGCGCTCATATATATAAATATTTCGAATCATTTTAAATTCAATTTCATGTCTACAGTGCTCACCAAGTCGCAGACGTTGGTTTGGTGGACTTTAGGTCGACCTAACCTGGTTTTGTGGATGTACGTTTGTATGTCTGTTATATATACGCTTAATAATGGAACTTGACATTGGGGGATACATCCATCGATATTTCTATAATACTCTTCAAAGAGTTGTCAGTCTCGATGTACTCACGAGAATTTTGCTTTTAAATTTATTCTTTGCTTTATAAAAGAGAATATATTTATTGCATTATATTCAATTGCAAAATCATTGAAATGGTTGTCACAAATTTTGTGACTCAAATATTACGAGTATGTTAAATGCAGTGTATTGGTTTGCAGTATGTCTGATTGGCGATATTGAAGACTTTGTTGAAAGCAAACTGAATCGATCTCTAGAAATAACAAACAACAATCGATTTGCAGATAAATTTTATGAAAATCTGATAGTTTTGTAGTTGTCATGGTTCGAAAGCCCAGCTTCTGTTTCCAAAAATCATTTTTAATTTATTAATTATTGAATTCACCAGATCGTTTGCCTTGAAATAAAATGCTGCACTAGGTCCAGCATATGACAATTTGGCCGATTAACGTTGAACCATTTTTCCTGCATCACATACGACGTATAAGAATTACTAAATTATTATCCAGTCAATCAATTTGATAATAATGAGCTCATGTTGCATATTCACGTTTGTTGTTCAAACCCTCACCCCCTTTGCCTTTGCTTTAATTTTCTCGATAGATTTCGTTCAATTTAAATAGTTTATCATGCTGATGTCAAAATAAGTTTGATAATGTATACCATTGTTCGGTGAATGGTTCATCCAGGATTGAACTGGGTCGCGAATGGCGAACAGGGATTATCCAGGATAATCATAGATCCTCCACTTTCATGAAATGTTAATGTTTTTGCGGCAACTCGCAGTTTCGAGAATCGAAATTTTCAAAAAAATGCCAGTTCGGTGTTGTACATTGGTATTTTTATCTTGAAAAATGGCGCATGACACCACTATTACAATTACAATTACAATTTGTACCCACAAGCAGCCCCCAATAGAGGGGCCTATGGCGGGGGTGCGACCCCTAAGCTTAGTCAGTTCACTTAACGTGAGAAATTTGCAAACGCCAACCCACTATATTTGCTTGGCCCTCCTTTTTAAAGTTTTATAATTTGCCTACACGTTAAATAAGATTCTTGTTCATTTGGTTTTGTGGATGCCTATAAAATCGGTAAACAAACTGAGCAAATCATTTAAAACGGAAGCTTGTAAATAAGACCTTTTTTCTTGCTGCAAAACAACCCTTGCCCATCGATTTTCGACAAAGGATATAAAGAATTATTATTTTATTTTAAAAAGCGATTCAGTAATTTGTTTACATAGATTTATCCATTATTTAAAATTCATAATTTTTTTAAATTTTTACTGCGCATCCTTTGATAAAATTTACAAAATCCTCCGTAATTTTATTTTTCATAAATCAACAGCATCAGGTGACCTGAAGATAATTTTCGCGTTTTTTATATTTTTGTCAATTCACTGTAGTGTATATATATATATATATATATCACAACAGGAGTTTCTGTACCCCTTTCGGTGTTTAGGCACTATGTGAGGGGCAATTACAATGTTTTGGCAAACATCAAGAAGTCTACATAAACTGATTCACAAAACTATTTGCCCACTAAGTATTTTAGAGCATATTTGTTGAAATGAAATGAGAGTACAAACGATTCAGGCATCAAGAAAATAGCTCGAATGAATAATTTGGCTATAGATAAATACTTTTGAACGGTAGTTAATGAACGGTACTTTGGATCGGTGGTGTTGTGGACGAGACAAATTCGTTACTTGAATGCTCTAAATGAAAAAATGTGGTCGAAATTCGGTTCGAAATTCGACCAAGTCGAATATACATACGGGTACATCCCAATATTTCTAGGATTTCAAGCACAGATTTTCAATGTCGGCAATTAAACATTGGTAGTTAATACTTTTGGGAGGCTCTCGGGAGACTCTTGTATTTTAACTCCAAATTGTACACCGTCTAGAGTCTTGTATATTTATGCAGTATTTGTTTCAGTTTCTTATAAGATTGAGAAGTACAATTAAGTACTGTCACTCGTGACTGTTCCCTTTGGGTGTGCCAAATTTCTGTAATTTTAGATTACTGAAACTGAAAATACAAATTTTAACATTTGACAATTCTTTCACCTAGCTATTTGCTTACCCGAACAAATATTGACAGTTTTTCTCATATTTTTTTCTCTTTTTAATCGCATACTAATTTTGCGGTTTGTAGACTTCAACTATCTGACACTCCGTAATGTGTATTAGATTAGGATTCCTTGCAGGGCGTCTAATGAAAATGTGTTGGTTGTGCCTTGGACAGTATGAACGGAAGTCATGGTGTCGAATTAGTAATAATTTATTTAAATTTTATTTGAATTGATGGTTGTTGAAAGTATCGATTTGTAGCTGCCAGAATTCAACCTGCCGGCAATCTGTTTTGGATGGTCAAGAAAGTCAGACTCAGTGTTCGATTCTCTGCAAGTATGAAACTATTTTCCGCAATCATCAAATTCAACCAAACAATAAATTTTTAATTATGGCTTGCTTCTCTGTTCGTCTTCCGGCCAGCACATCCAAAACCAATTATACGAGTAATATACTTTCTCCAACGCTCATGTTAAATGTACGTTTTCAAAATGACATCCTGTCACTTTTGACAATAAGTTTCGTTCCCTGTACATGTTTCTCTTTATTTTGAGTGCTGTTCATTTTCTGTTAGTCGCGTCTTTACTACTGTACCATGTTCTTTGCCTCCCTCCACCACACTACATTACTTCATGTCTATTCTTATATCTCTTTGACTGCCTTGTCGACTTTCTGATCTTGTCATCAAATGTTCACCAAAATGTTTGTTACAATGTAGTCGGATGGAGAAAATGATTTCGAATATTTAATTAAATTTTAGCGTACACGCATATGACTCATCTAGCTCACAAGTCACAACCAACACTCAAATGTATTCTTTATCCGAGAGATTTCTTTATACGAGTAGTGCTGGAACAACAGACCATTTTTTATTACGTAGTTCTTTTCAAGTTTGTTAAAATATATTTATACTTACAAACGTTTATGCACATCCGTGTGAGTTTGTTTTACGCTGGGTAATTGAACCCCTAATTTTGGTTTAATTTTTATTAAATTCATAGTATCGTGAAAACTGAGGGAAAGAAGCAACTTCTAAATATTTACCAGTTGCATTCTAACGAGTGGAAATACTAAAATATTAATTTTGTGTGCTGTCTAAAAATAATTTTTCTCTTCAAATTTAAATGTGAGTTACGCTAAACTGTAATTTGGTCGGGTGGGAAGGATCCCCCACTACGTTATGATAGAAATGAGATTACGATCTGTGTACGTCAGAGCAAAGGTCATGTTTCCTCGTATGCAGCAATCCTCTCCATATGATTGTAATTTAGCAAGGTCACTATTCCCCCACCCGCACCCACTCACTCTTGTTCCATTGCGTTTTGATGAGCAGATTGCCGACACCTGTGCTGTGTGTTATCGACATTGATATTTCTGTATCTCCAGTCAAACGATCATTTTATTATTCATTCATCCAGCTGGACCGATATGACTGTTAACGACTTAAATTGGTCAGGTTAATCAAACAGTAAATCTTTTTCTCCCCCAATCAACTGTAGTCAACCCCACTACAGGCGTTCTGTACCCCTCATGGTGCTTAGGCATTATGCGAGGTCCAGCAGCCCGGGATCGAAATTGTCGAGCGCCCGCGCCGGGAATCGAACCCGGGACCGCCGAACCACAGCCAGTTCTATTATGAAAGTAGGGGATGGGATTGTAATGTAGCCTTGATGTTCTTAACTCGAGTAAGTGATATGATTCTGTTGTGCGGATCAGCCACCATACATTTATCTTTCAGACATTCACAGACTACAGTCCATTCTCTTGTTCAACGGTAACACGACGAAAGGGGTCCCTATTATAATCCAATGTCGAGATTGGACTGCGGTTTATGAATATGGAAGTTGGTGCCACCATCCTTCGGACATGCAAAATGATATCATTTATGACAATCCTTTTCAGTATTTGGAAATGATTTCGATCAATTTGAGTAAATCGAAGCCAGCACAGGTTGACCTAACCTTACGAAAATTATTGGTTGAATTGAAACTTACTCAGAACGAATTGTGAGCAACGTCTTGTCCACCTCCTTCCTATCCCATATACGTAATGAATTATGAAATTGGCGTATATTATTTTTATTGTCTGATTGTCAGTTTAATCGTGATTATTTCAGGATGGGTGCCACTACTACCACGATGCTGTTGTGAGGATGCCATCATGTTTAACTATATTTGAGTAGACAATGCGGAAGGTAGTTGTATGAAGAGTGTCAAGAGTTTCTCTTAACTCCCCCGCCCACAACTCTCCTATCCATTCAGATTTTGTTCCCCTCTTCGTTGATCGTGAGTGTGCTTGCGTGTAAATGACATGTGCAATTATTATTTTTTGTTGGGAGAGGGGGAGTGGGGTTATCGTGTCTGGTGTGTGAAGGGGGGGGGGGGGGTAAATCGGATCGGCTAAAAACATGCATGGACTGCCACCGAAATCAAAAGAAAAAATGCACCTCAATTTTTAGGGTACACTGATATATAATAAAGTATATATATATTAATAAATTACTATCTCTAGTAACTACATATAATGTTGGATGGATTTGGCGCCCCTCGTCCAATTAATATTTGGCGACTCACGACGATTGACTATTGTGTGCACATTCACTTTTTTGTTTGTAATTTAGTGATTACAATAATTTCAGCTTCAGAAATTTACTCAGAATCTTTCTTGTAACTGCATGGTGAGAGCGAGACCGCTAGCCCATTGCTATTCACGCACTAATGTACCACCTAATAATTTTGATTATTGATTCGCTTATCGATTTGGCGATAAAGGAGAGGAAAAAAATATGCATCATAATTCATAATGTATACCACTGAGATTGTCGATCATAGTAGGGTATGTCAACTACATATTTAGCAGGGTATATCACATTTGTGTGCGGTTGGCAGTTCGGTGGACTTCAAAAAAATTTAACCTATTTTCTGATTTTTGTTTCAGTATACATACAAATGCAATGTTACTCTTATCTCCTTTTTCTCTATTAATTGACTGGATCTATTTTCGTGACCCCACATATTTTCTTGGAACTGGGACGGTTAGTTTTTTTTTTTTTAAGAAACATTTTTAACCATTTTTCTGGTCATGGTCACACCAACTCAAATGTGATGCGAGACACCAGACTTGGGTCTAGTCAGGTAGGCACATTTAATATATATATATACAGTATATATGCTGGCGTTTA
This sequence comes from Mycogona germanica, assembly GCA_034698785.1. Lineage (NCBI taxonomy): Eukaryota > Metazoa > Arthropoda > Diplopoda > Chordeumatida > Chordeumatidae > Mycogona > Mycogona germanica. Next base: position 3,294 of record JAQGBY010004434.1, on the reverse strand, counting down.
CTAGTTTTTTTTTTTTTTTTAAATCGGCTTATGGCCAATCTGTCCATACGACATTTGTGTAGGGTTCCCACTCGTTAGTATACAACCCGTGCTAAATATATGGCTTCGGAGCTATTACACTAACTATTTAATCTATGCTATTTTCTCATGAGTTGCTGTTATTGTTGCGCGATGAGGAAAGTGGAAGGAAAAAGAGTAACTAATAGTTTGTCTCAGGGAAATGAACAGATCCCACAATAAATCGATGCTTATATCATTCCCCACCTCCACGTTTAACTGTTTCAAAAGATATTAAGTATTGTACAAATTTTTTTTAATCGTTTTTGGTCATTTTTTTCGCTTTGCATTCGTGTGCATCACCAATTTTGCTTCCAGAATCGGTGACAGTTTTTCGGTTGTTTCATTAAAAAAAAAGTTTTTATCCCACACATTTAATCACGAGAGTTTGTCGGTTTCACAACAAGCGTAAAACTGTTTATTACGAATCGAAATTTAGATTAAATTTTCATTCCGGATGTTAGCTTGGAGAAGTCCCAGTCGCTCATGTCATACTTATTAATTGGACTGAAGTGAAATATACGAAATAATGGCAATCAATCCTAAACATTCTTTTTTAGAATCGCTCCATATTTTTTATCGGAATGCTACTCCATCCCTTCTTCCTCCACCACCACCTTTGATTATTATAAGTGCCTTTTTATTTATATTACTATACGGGGCAAGATTGACTCATGGTAATTGATGTGCAGTCACAGATAGACGAAGGTGAACAAATGCCGTGCAAATGTATGCGAGGGGAGGGCACTATGGGTTGATCCTAAACCGAAATGTTTACAGCCTGCATTACGGAATTGTTTAAACAAACAGAAAGTTAAATTCTTGCCTCGACTTTGTTCAAATTGGAAATCTCGACTGGGCAGGGGCAGAATATGAGAATCCTGTTTACGCGTGTCTTTTTGTTTCATTTCAAATGTTCAACAATTCCACCCGATCAAGATGACCATTGTATAGAAAAATCATTTTTCGTCGTTGCTATATCGTACACAATGTTCGATATATCTTACTACATCGATGTCTAGTGTTTGTATTGTCAAACGGTGTTTTGAACGGAACATATTTTCCAAAAAAAAAATTATTCACTTTTATTGCATTAACTGTTCATTTCCCTAGTTTATCCATTTAACTATGCTTATAACTACATTATATATATATATATATATAAATATGTGTGTACAGATTTTTTTAAATCATGGTCCGGGGGACAAAGCCTGACTACGATCGAATTTCACTCGTTGGACCCATTTCTTTTTCAGCAGTCACTAGCCTGTATGCAGTGCATCTCTTAATAACATTTATATATAAATATTCAATTATGTCTCCTCCGCCCCCTCCTCAATCATAATTAGGTAATGATGATAATTTATGGTTAGGTATAGCAAAAAAAACATTATTTCATCCACTCTGTTGAATGTTGATGTGCGAAAAAAAACCAGGTTTAAGCTCATGATTATGAAAATTGATTGAACCAAGTATATATATATAGCCACCATTTAATCGACTGTGATTATTCATGGGGTGTAGGGTCCTTGGCTCGTTTCTACGCAGGGGGGTTCGAATGTGTACCGAGGGGGGAGAAGGGTACCGACAAGTGAGAATTGTGTTTGGAAACAATGAACTAGCTCATCGCTGAGATTTTCAATAATGTTGTTTTGAGTCAAAACAATTGTGTAATATAATGTAGTAATTCTATTACAATCTGTGTTTGCTGCTGAATCTTGGTGATGACCGTAGGATTGAGATACTTTAAAAAAAATCACGATATGTATAACATTTCAGCTGTGGTATAATATATTTGTAATCACACGTTGCTTAACATTTTTTTGCTTTATTTTCAGTTGTCATTACTCTGAACGTATAAGCTGCCAACATTCTGTAATTTTTAGAGAGAAAAAAAAGCAAAATCATTTCACATTATCTGTTATGTTTATTAACTGTTTGGATCATCGGAGGTCAATATTTATTTGGAGAAAAAATATAGAAAATACAAGCTTCTTTCGCAGCGCTTCTTTTCGACTCGTTTGAGTTTATCATTTCAAACGTCCGTGACAATCTCGATAACGACTATATCTTATCTAATTTTGCGAAGCGTGTACTCAAAAAATAAAAATGGCAGGTTCATTTCTCAGTTGTCACTTTCTGTAACATTATTTAAATAAATGATGTATGCATATATGTGTACATACATGCATTTTCCTCTCGAAACATTAAATGTTCATTAACAAGAAAACAAAATATGCCATTACGCGTGTACTAAATGTGCATCCTGCATACAGAAGCTCATAAGGGAGCATTCAAAATGCCATCAAAAAAGTCGCTCCCATAAAAATATATAATCGAATTTCAAAACTAATTCATTGTTTTCCAACTGACCAGGTCTATTGACCTATCTGTGATCTTTGCCTATATTCATTATTCAACTATACTATATATAAATATATATACCACCAAACTCCAAAACCACTACTTGCTACCAACCTGTTTGTGTGTGTGCCCATTGCATAGCTCAATGTGTAAGTCTAAATTTGCCATTGTACTCGATTTTTTTTCTTCATCCCCATATTTTACATTTAAGTTGTCGGATCTTGTGGATCAAGTTTACTCTTGCCCACATGTGGTGTTGTACGAAACGAATTATGCACTGGGCGGTTTAATCATTGTTTCTTAATACTTTGTTTATTTATTGATTGTGCGGAATTGGACACTTGTTTTGATGTCTATGAATAAAGGAAGAGTTAATAGGCCTCGAGCAGCCATTTAGTACATGAAATGTCAAACACCACCAACACATAAGGAAGGTTACACTTGCGTCTGCGAAAGCAGTGACGAGAGTGTCGCCACCTGTGCCCTTTGACCTAAACACAGTCGCCCATTTGATAAATGCCATAAAGGCACAGATTACATCATCTGGAAGATTGAACTGACTAAACCTGCGTTGTCGGTAGAAACCAATTGGACTTGTTATCCTTATACCCTAATCAATATTTAGTCTTCAATTTGCTCATTGGTTCAGTGGAACTTCAATTTTGGCAGCATCCTTGCTTGTGGCGACCCTCTCTTGTCACTGTTAACAAGTATTTTTGCATCAGTGTATGGTTTCCCGACGAATCTTCGGCGCGAAGAAAAATCTTCGACGCCCTGTGATTGGCTGATTTTTTTATTTTTTTTTCATTTTATTTCAACACCAGGGAATATACAACAATTCAACAATTCAAATAGTACGTCAGCACATTATTC
>JAQGBY010004433.1:0-16647 GCA_034698785.1 Mycogona germanica | reverse complement strand
ATAGCACGTGAAAAATCAGTTACTTCACATTTAACGTTTGCGTTTATCGCGTGTCATCGTGTAAACGTAAAATAGCCCGTAAATTTAAACAATTAATTTTTTATTTCATTGGTGGTTACTGTAAACCCAGCCGCCATTTTAAAAAAATAAACTGCATCTTTAATTAAACAGTGACGTATTGTCATGACGTCTTGTGTTAAAATACTCAATTTTTTACACATGGGTTGTTCTTGAGAAATTTTATCAACACGATTGTGCTGTATAAACCACGAGTATGTCAATTTTTTAATTTTAAATCCTGTGATTTGACAAAACGTTGTCATGCGTTAACAGGTACCTACCTCTACAAGACCCCTACAAGACCCGCGGGGTTTATTCTTCCCAAAAGGTTTGTTGGTGTACTGCTGGAAAGCCCTCGTTCAAAAGCTACCCTCCATAGCTTCATTGAAGAAAATGGAAGTCTCGGGCGACTGCTTTCTAAGATCTGTGCCAACCTTTGCTTTCGGCCTTGCACGGTCGTGTATTTCACACCCGATTTACATTAAATAAATAAAAAAATCACTACTTTTCTGAGGCGGGTAATTTCTTTCTGAAGTTTTAGTTGCATTTCAGGGTCTCGACAGAATCGCATTAAGCAACCTTTGTTTCGCTTGTCTCGGAGCTTTGTAACGATCCTAGCGGCGGGACGTGAGACTTGGGTTTTGGGATTTTGCCAATTCACACACCCCAGCACAGCAGTCAGTCGTCACTCGTCCGTCTTAATATATCTGGTGGTTGTTTCGAGGGTGGCAACTTCAAGGCCAAGACGTAGTTCTCTGTACTGTGGTTACCAGCTAGACGAATAATTTTAGATTTGACTTGAGAACTATGTTCGACCTACTGAGCGCGCTGGGCGGCATCAGAATTCGACACTGTCGTCAAGCGGGGCTTGTGTTCCTTCCCTCTACTACTAACCTTAAACGTAAACTTTTTAATTTGACATCGGGCGTCGATGTCGTGCAGTCCATGAACGTCTATGGTTCAACCCAAAGAGCAGAGAAAGAGGTTCAAAGATTTCAAGGCGATGAAGCCGTTGATCCGCAAATAAAAATTCTTATCAAGCGTTCTTTTGCCTTGAAGAGAGGGGTCGGTGTCATTTAGCATTGTGAAGGCGTGGGCGCGATAGGCCGGGGGTGAGGGGTGTATTGGGGGGTGCTCGCTGGGTGCCCGGTTTCAACTTCAAAGCCACAACACGTGACGTCACAATAGTAGAGGCAGAACTATCGACAATATTTAAATTATTTAATATTCAAATCTCTTCCATTGAAAGCTCAAATATGACATGCTGGCTTATACAAATTTTCCTTTATATTACGAAATTCTTATTTTACATTTTAAAAATATAAATTCAACAAACAATAACATTTTTTAAAAGATGATTCATAATCAGACTTAAGTCTCTACTAAATATGTACCAGGTTCCTAAAGTTGGATGAAGATAAATCTAAAAAAATAATTCCATTTCTGAAATATTTATTTTGGAAAACACCTTGTCAGTTTCCATTCTTCCAAGCGCATTTGATACAAATTGACTGGGACCGGCAGCTTTATTAGTGTAGCTTGTGTCAACCCTCACCTGATCCAAGTCCATCGTTACCGTACAAATACACCTCCACCAAGCCCATACCTGATAGCTACTCGATTGATTCATTGATATAACCATGTTTAACAGCAAATGGAAGATTTGTTTGCTCCAGAGACGTCGATAGAATCACTGCTATCCCATTGGCTCCTCCAATCCCCTACACTCAGTTGACCTAGCAGTGATCTATCCGTCCATTAACAAATAATGGTTTCTTGAATGGGTTTCCTTCTGCTATTGCGTTTGTTTAGACCTGTAATGGAGTAGACGAAAAAAAATTGATTCATGATTTTTGTTACCTCATTCTAAAGTTCCCTAGATTTCCCTCCCTCGCGTTTCTTACGGAGTCCGTCTGGTAAGAAAGTAGTCAATTAAGGATGTAGCAGTCCTCGTTAACGTTTTTCCACTTTGAGACCCTTGGATGACGTTCGTAGCTAAGTACCAGGTCACTGGCCCCCCCAATCCATTGAGTTCCAATGATTCCAGTAATGAGTTTCCAATTCTTTAAAAAAAAATATCGACATTATGTTGCTCATCAACTTGCTTAATAATTTAAAAATTAATAATTGCCCCCAAAATTTCAGCGTTTCATTAAGTTTAGCAGAATTTAATTTAGTTTTAAACGAAATTGTCCTTTTGAAAATGTTTAAAATGAGTTGGTCAAACCAGCAATGCATCAACAGTTAAAACTAAATTTAAAATCATCATTTTATTTTTAAAGTCTACGGTCATCGCCAAAGCATCGACCGCGTTTCGTAGAATTTTCATTTTTAAAAATATTTTGTTTGAAATCACATTTTTAAGATGAACTTAGTCGAGACTTGTAGCCACAATTAAGAGGGGAGTTTTTGGAGTTCTAAACAGTGAATATCTTTTCCTAATACCGTGTTGGGGTTGAAAACGTGAGACGAAGGAATAGGTTTTTTTCCTTCTGTACGTTAACTTTGAGGAGAGAAGGGAGCAGGAAGGAAGAAAATAAAAGGTTGGTCCCGTAAGAAAGTGCCTATTAACCGTCTGTCTTTTCATGCGATTTCTCCCGGTCCACCCTTTCCATCCATCCCCCCTCTTAACACCCCCTCAAATCCTCAACACAACCTCAATTCCCCCCTGTATCGCTGTCGGGTAAAACAACGGATATTTAAACCAAAAGCTGAAAGCCAAATATTTTTTTTCACTATCAGTGCCCGGGGATTCATTCCTCATTCCCACCACCACCACCCTCCGCAATCGTCCTGTGCCAAGGTCGGATGGGATTTGATCAATGAAAAGTGGTTCAACCAATCGGAAATCCTCTGCCAATCTTACTTGCACAAACACCTTCGCCTACCCTGACATCCCCTTCTCCCTCCCAACTGAATCGCCGCCCTGTAATATCGTGAGGGGACGGAATTATTTTACGACTGACCTTAGGCGTTGTGTGCATCTATTTCGTTAATAAGACAAAATTATTTGTTCTTGGGCTACGGGCGATTTAATTGCTGGGAAATACAATGTTATAGGATTCGCCAGACTTCATACACACGCGGACAATATTTTTTAATTGAGGAAATAAAAAGCGGTCTAACAATTTTTTTCTCTGTTCTTTCGTGTAGTTGCTGTGGCGACAACTTTTCTAACTTTTTCTCGTCGAACGCGTGATTTCATATTCCGAGGCCGTGGAGGAAAAACACCCGCTTAATCGATATTAAAATGCTAGAATCATTTCTATTTTATTTTTCGCTAATATCCCGGGATCGAATAAGCGAGAAATCTCGTCTGGAATCGAACCTCGGGACCATCGCATCAGCAGTTAACTCTCCTAACTAGACGTCAGGGCTTGTCCCGGGCAATATGGAAAACCCACAAACTGTGTATGTCAACGGCTGGGAACAATATCTGGTCGGAAGTGTCCTGGCGTGTGTGGAGGCCGCGAATCTCGTCGGAGGAGTCTCAGACAGAAAGTCGTGAGAATCGTGTTTGTAGAGGTGACCCGGCGACAACATTAGTTGAGAGTTGAATGAATGGGACGGGTTAGGACCACCTAGAGAGGAGACGCATGTGTGGGTGGGCGGGGGGGTCCTCACGAAGGTGAATCACGGATATGGGGATAATAAATTTTCTTCTAAAAAAAGACGTATGTTGCAACGATCCCAGTATGGTGTGCGCTGGTCATTACAGAAATTGCTGCTGCCACTTTACTCTTTTTTTTTGTGTAAGGGGCTCCCGTTTAGGGCGCAGTAAGCCTGCAGCGCGCCGCCGTGATTCGGAACCCCGAAAATTGCGAAATGGTTCATTGAAAATTTCCTCTTTGCTCTTGTTTGTTAGCGTCCCCCCCCCCCGCGACGTTTGCGAGTGTCTTACAGCTTCCAAGAAAATGTGAGTGTCTCGAGGACCTTTTTTTAAGCCGCGAGACGACGCCAGCAGAGCTCAAGAACTCGAGCGTTGCACCATTCACAAAGACTCGTCAGTCGCTGTGGGACCGAATTTTTAGGCTACAACAAATGTGGATGTTAATGTTCTGATGCTGGAGGATTTTTTAGAAAAGCGTTTCAATGTTTTGTTGTCAGCAAAATATTCAGTTGTCGTGAACGAAGAAAAAATTCATTTGCCGTGTGTTTCTTTTGCTTATACCTGTATGTATTTTTTGATACTGAATGAATTTAGTGAATGAGGGGAAACATAATTCAGGTTGTTTTTTCATAGTCGAACTTGTTTGAATGAGTGCAAACGATGCTGCCGCATACACATTGTACAAAATATAACAATTTTAAGCAGGATAACAGCAGCACCAAGCTTAAGAAAGATCCGGCCACCAACGGATCGCGCAATTCCCCAGCCCATTTCCCCCTTAGCTCGTGGGTCACACGTGTTGCTCCCTTGACGGCTAGCTGTGCCGACGTGTGGTTCGGGACGGCCATCTAAAGGCCGGCCTTGTCAACGGTGCTCCGGCCACACGTCAACTGAGCCAATCCGGGCTGGCGCCAGTCTGGGGTACGGGTGAAAGGAACGGTCGCGTTTGTCGGCGTTGTTTCGGGGGGCAAGGGCTTGTACTTTCGGGGTCCCGCCAATCATTTTCTGAGGGAGTTCTCAAGAGTTTAGTTTGGGTGATGCAGTGCCACGTTTGGTTAAGTTTCCACGAGGAGTTGGTTCGACAAGTGTACGGAAGGCGCCCGAATTGGTCATGGTCGAGCTGACAAGGTCTGGTTAGGTACTGATCTCAATCTTTGCTTGCTTGTACCCCCTCAAGACTGGTGCGAGGGTGTCAATTTGAAGGGGTCCTCAAAAATAAAATTGTTTCGGGGGAAATGCCCATTGTTCCAAATGACCTAAACTTCATGATTTCGACTGTACATTGGACTGATCAACTGTTCAATCAATAACTTACAAGTTTATTATTCCCATTCGTTCACTGAATTCAATTTGTTTGAATCAAGTTGCCTATATCCTGTCTAACGTGAAACTGGTTAGGAAGCAGCAAATGTATTATGGCCTCTTTATCAAGATGGAAGAAAGAATAATTCCTTCGAAATAAAATTTGAATTGTAAATTAGCAATAATCGAGTATGCCAATTCGTCTTCTCCGACAATGGCCTCTGCAAATGGTGGCATCCCCTACTAGCCTGCCCTTGACTGTTTCCGGTTGAGTCGAACCTGCCAGTCTGCCGGCCCACCACCCACTTCCTATCCTCGCCACCACCTCGGCCAGCCCCACCCACCGTCGTCTTATGCCACTAAGGTTCGTTCCCCAAACCGCGTCCATATATTAAAATTGCGCCAACCGCCGCCACTCCCATCAAAATGTGCTCTGCAAAAATTCCTTCGCGTTCCGAGTCTGACCAATCGCAGTCGACCTATCGTCCTCAATCAAGGAACGGGTTCACAGAGGAAGAGGAGGAGGAGGAGGAGGAGGCCCAGGCCCAGGCCAGGTTTTGGCCCCAAGTTCAAAACCTCCTCTCATCCCCCTCTTTTTGGACGGGCTGTCGCGCGCTGCTCCAGAGACGATGGACTCCAGGCGTGTTGTCCTCAAAAGACCACCTCTATCGAGGAGCTAGCGTGTCCACCTTTCCCGAAAACCCTGCTTACTTACGCCTTCGGGTTCCTTAATATCCCCCCCCCCATTTGTGCTGAGAGTCTGGGTTCGTAATCCAAAAACCAGCAGAGAAAAATCGATTGTCTTGTCCACAAATCTTCCCCCGGCCTTCCCAAGATTTGAAACAATTCAGGAACATTGGGTTTCAACAAACTACTTCTAAACAAGATTCCCGTGAATTTTTTTTTACAGCTCGGGTCTTCGAAGGGTAATGGAGATTCCTTGATGTTATAGCAGTGGGGGAGGGGATGCTAAGGGGTGGTGTTACATGTCATCCCACTGCTGGAATGCAGAATCCGTTCACGAGTGAATGGAGAAAACATCCGAGGGAACTCGGGGTGAACAAAAGTGTTTCGCCGCGCGTTATTGGCCCACGCTCCGCGCGCACCACAATCCCATGCCCCCGCTAACCCGATGGCGGACGCCCCATAATCGAACACCACCAGCACCACCACCGTTTCCCACATCCGAGAGAAACTCGTGACTAGCTTACCCCCAAAACTCTCGACAGCTGTATTGTTAAATAAAATGGATTTTTGGTCCGAAAGACTTTTTGAATCTGACCAGGAAGCCGAGTTGAGCCGCGCTCGAAATAAGTTCCCGAAATCTCTCTCGAATCCCTATTGATCACTGGTTATCGTCGGGAGTCTGGGGCAATGTTCTCGTCTCGACTCTGTTTCAATCCTGTAACACTGGAAGTCCCGACCAGTTCAATTTTTGTCCTTTTTTTTTCATGTCCACTCGCTGCACCGTATCCATGAGATCTCTGTGCCGTCCACCTGTCAGATCTTTTATGAAAGGGAAGTCCGTCACCCCCACCACACTTCGCTCCCAAGATCTCCGAAGAACCGACTCAAACTCTCAATGGGGTCCCGGTCGACTGTGTGACACCCGCAAAGGGGGTGGGGGTCCGGGATAGAACTCTGGAATGCGGCCTGACACCCCCGTCCGGGGCCTCCGGGACGGCGAAGACGGCGCCGAGAAATATCGACTCCATCGGGGGAGGGGATGACGATCCCAATGTTAGGAAAATGACAGCTATTTTAAAAAGGTGGCCTGGAGTTCGGGGGACGAATTGTGCAATCTTGTTCCAGAACGACTTTCAAAGCTCTGTGGTGCAACTAATATTGGTGCACTGATAACAAAAGTTTGGATGCTGAGAGGAGGCCTTTATGGCGAAATGTGCGCCACCGCCATCTGGCGATTTCTCGAAGTATATATTTTTGGATTATATGTTCTAACGCGAGATTTTTAGGGTGTGGTCCTTACTCTTGATTTAGTTTAGTTAGGGGCGCTGCTGCACCCTTTTCTCTAGTCGGGACCCATCATAACATTTCACGCCACTCGTTAACCATAGCCGATTATTTTGGCAGCACCTCCGGGCCACCTCGGCGCCCGCCTAGCGCCCGTTTCGATTCGTATCTGCTCACGGATCTCTCGTCTCACTAAAAACCATCGCCGCTGCCCTGAGATTCTCTTCAAAGCGTTTGTTACCTCTGTACCTTTCGATTCTGAAGAGTTGCAAGTCACGAAATGAGCAGCGCGGCGGTAAAAATAACTCCAAAAGAAAATAATAATAAAAAATAAACTTTGGAAGGGTGGTGGAGGAGAGAGTTGGCGCTCTTGGTGTTCGCGGCGCTCAAGTGTGGCGATTAATTCAAAATAGTTGGCGAGGGTAGACCCTTGGAGCTGGGGACGATGATGGACCGACCTACCGTGTGTGGCGAGATATGTAAAATTGTTGCTCATCATCGAAATTCAATCGTGATCGGAATTCCCAATGAGATTGGGTGTCTGTTGTCGACTCCCCGTTGAGATGTGTAACCCTGAAATATTTAAGTCGTAAAATTGAAGTAATAAAAAAATATTAGCTGAATGCAATGAATGGTGTGCACGCAGTTAAGCAAAAAACATTTGTGTGTGTATCATTCTCGGCACAGCACGATATTCCTTAAACTTAAAAAAGATTATTTTTCGAATGTCTTTTTTTTTGTTTGTTGGTGGTGAAATAACGTTTTCTGGACATTTGTCGTTGACCTACTTGGCCGTCTCATTTCAAAATGGCAGTGCACATGAAGTAAAACGAGCGTCCCCCGGTCATTTGGCCAAACAGCCGCCATAAATCTGACCCAGCTTTACACTCTTTAGTTACTGTTTGCAATAAGCGTCATTTAAACCTGAGGATTTTAGTCGCATACGATGTGATCTTCTCCGGTCGCGTGACCTACTCGAAATAATAAATAAAATATTCGCGTAGTTCACACGACCGGAGAAGATCGGCTCGCATGCAACCAAGATCCTCCAGTTTAAATGGCACACATTCAGCGTGATCAATTTGAATTGGCTAGAGATTGGAGCATAATGTGCCTTAGAGAGATCTTGAGCGCTTTCCTGAAGTACAGATCAGATCGTGTGGACGAATGGTAGGTACTAAAAGATGAACCTGCGATTCCATTTCGATTCGGTTTTGTGAACGAATCTTACAGGAGGAGGATCCTCGTCAGAGGAAGAGAAAGTCGGCCGCTCGCTTATAATTTTGCCGTCATCGAGCGCCCCAGGAGGTCTCCCACCAATTTCGTAATAGTCCTAGGCAATAAGGTGCACGTTGCCCACATATCGTATTCTTTTCGCCCGCGGTATCTTCAACAGTAATCATGTGGTACGGTGATGCGTGCAGAAATTCTGAACTTTTTTCTCCTCACTCTATAGAGTCTATATGTATCTAATGCAACCACTAACCACTCTTTTGACATTCAGCGTCTATGGGTTGTTTATTTTTTATTGTTATTTTTGTTCACTGGTGGATTCTCGGCGACGGACTTCACCATTTACCGACACACCATGATGCCTGACGTCAGAGCATAACTAATTTTTGGCAAATCACTGTTCTCTCTCGAAAGAGTATATAAATACTCGTTAGCTGCATTTGGTGTCCTCAGAAGTGGGAAGAACCGATATTGAACATTTTAAGACTGTGCTAATAATATAATGGGTCATGATGTCGCGTAATTAAATTTCTTAGTAGACCCCTCTTAATTTTTAGGCATTAATTCTAAATTTTGTGTGACTTGTGGCGATGTCCTGGACATTTAAACAAAAAAAGGAACGTTCATATATTATCCTATTAAAATCTCATGTGATATTGCTTTTGGCGGTGTCTGATTTTAAATTTTGAGTTTCCTAGATTTCATATGAGGACGAGCCGCCAGCTGTTTTAAATGTTTGTCCGGTTTTATCGATTTCACTAGTTTGGTCTTAGTGGGTCTTAAGACGGCTATGTTTTTGAAAGATGGTTGGTTCTCGGTCCACTGTCTTATTACGTTTGCAATAATTTCACACCTCAAACTGCTTTAAGGTTCGGGAATCTTTCAGGTACTACAAGACTTGTGGGGAGAAAAAAATAAAAAGTCGATTGCTCGAGGAGTCAATGATGACACGATTTTTCTGGAGAGGGAAGGGTGAGTGACACCGGGGGAATGCTAATGGCACTCGGCGTTCAAGGTCAGAACGTCATTAGGACACGCACACAAGGGGTGCGGCACGAAAGAAGAAACACCTATCGGAGTTGGGAGTTGAGCCCCGGGGATAGAGGGAGGGAGAAAAACTACTAACTGGAGACGTGTCGCCTCAAGGTGCGATTTGCTCGATCATCAGGAGTACGTGTAAATATAGAACTTGTAACCACGACTCTTTAATTTCAAAACGCATCGCCATGGTGGCGAAAATATATTTTCACATGCAAATATAAATTTTATAAAAGAAGTGACATTAGAATGAATTAAATTTCGATCAGGAAATTCACTCATCGTTTAGTATTCTACTGATCCGTTAATTATTTTTTGCAGTCACCAAAACATACTCCCCCTATTTACGAATAATATCATGAGTGGGGGAAGGGGAAGTGGATCTGGGCTTAATTCCACCTTTCTCGACCCTGGTGTGGTGGTCTTGGTAGATATATATGATAACATTGTGATTTGTGTTTGCGATTGCTTCAATTGATTCACGTTTGCGCCATCGCCCCCTCCCAAGTATAAGAATCTGTTCTCTATAAAAATGACCGCGCCCAGGGGGATGGCGGGTCAAAAACTCGGGACCAGTTGCCCATCCCTGAATTTCTGGAATTTCGCCTACGGTCAAACATGAGTCCGTGTGACGATTTGCTCGGCACGATCTGCATCAAGAAACAGGCCCCGTTTTGACGCCTAGTTTAAAAAAGGTGTAGTAGTACTAGCCAGGCTGCGTCCAGTTGACGACAAATTTCTGTGAAGTAGCCTAGCACCAGGTTGCATCACGAAACAAAATGAGTTCTCAGATTCGTGGTGCAATCTAAATTCTATCAGTCTGCAATTTCCAAATAGATTATGGAGTGTTGCGCAACCAACCCGAACTGAAGTCCATCGAGCAAGTGTTACTCTGGAGAAGTTTAATTACAGGTAGTTTTAATTAAATTACAATTAATGAAACTTAATGGTGAAACGTCGTTGGCTCAAAGTTGTGTTCTAAACTGAAATTGGTCAATAAAAGAATATATATATTCGTGATATAGCTGGTATGTAGAAACAATGACGTCACTTGCTAACGTGACCAGAGATTTTCGCGGGTATCCTGCGGAGGCCACATGATGCAATCTGCGTTTGGCCGTGTCCTGTTATTGACCAACAAAAAGTAATCCGTCTCGCGATTGTCTTCGGCCGTCGTCTTCACTCTTCGCCCCCCCCCTACCCCATGCATATCCCTTTCGAAATTCCCTACATCTTCTCCCCTTCAGACGCGTGGGAAAGTCAGGTGGATGGTAATAAAAGCGTGGGCGGTGGTCGCTGGGGAGCAGCGTCCTTTTTTTCTCTCCCTATTTCGCGCACGATTGTGCTTGGGCCGGTCTCCGCACATTTTGACCAACGTGCCCCCACCCTCTTGGGAAGACAGATTTTGAAGTTTGGTTCACCTCGGTGTTACTAGAGAATTAATACATCGTCGCCAAAATGTTTATTTGTGGGCGGCAAGATCATGCCTCCACTATCCTTTTTATTTTTTAAAAAAAAGCCTTAAAAGATTCACATGTTGTGTGCTCTGAATCTCTTAAAAAGGAACTCTGCCAAAATATTTATTGAGTTCTATTAGGTAAAAGAACTTAGCTATGCGAATATTACTGACCATCGGTAATCAATAAAACATTTTTAGTTCACATTGCAGTGTCTCTTATCTTGGCAAAACTGAAATTAGACGTTCTAAGGTGTACGTGTATGTCATTGCCAAATTCTTTTGAATTCCAGTCTCCGGACTATTTTGATGGAGCGACCGGGGACCGGCCCTGAAATTCTAGCGATGGCGGCGGGTGTGAAAGTATATTTTCCTCTGGCCATGTCTACCTGTCCGATCCCCCCCGCCATCCCCCACCCCTCAGTCTTTATTTTTCTCGGGCCCACATTTAAAGGCCGCCGCTGTATTGTATAATAATCTGGCCGTCGCCGTTATAAACATTGGTTGGCCGCTCGCTGACTTTTAACAATACGGGATTAGCTATACCTGTTCCACCCCCAGGATATCCCCCTCCTCCCCAACTCCAATCTTTGTTGCCTTCTTCGCATCTCAAAGATTTAAGGCCCTGATTTGAGGGGTGGTTCTTTCGATGTTGGCAAAGGTAGTGCAGTACTTTTTGATTCTGCTCAAGTTTTATAAATAAATTCTCTCCCTCGATTCACAATGATGCAATGTTATGGCGAGATGTAAATCAATATCTATCGAGATGGGTTGCTTATAAATTGATTTCGTGTCGTTCGATCGCGCTGTTCAAAGGATCTATTCCCTGACGACGGAGGCACACACTTGGTCGTCTGACTGTGCAGTGTCGCGAAACCGGCCATCGCGCTTCTTGGTTGCGATTATGCGTCTGAGATAACTGGAAAATTTATGTAGGCATTTTTTTGGGTTGCTTTTTTTCTCCTTCTGTGGTTGGTTTTTATGCTGCCGTTGCCTCTAGAGTCTTGCTTTTTTTCTACACCAGCTTGATACGTGTCTTTATTTCAGCCCCGAAGCAGAATCGAAAGAGCCCAGTGTCGGCATCATAAAAAGCGAGCAGCGCTCACTCACTAACCCGGAGAACACCCATGATTCAGGGGTTGCATGAGGTTGGCGGTTCACCAACCTGTGCGGAGCGGTCCCGATCCCCAAGGCGCGATCAACATTTTGAGAACCACAACTGGAAAGTTAGGCGCCACCGGAGTGTGTGTATGTCGTGTAAAGTCAAATGATCTTCAAATTTTTGACGCCTATTTTCTTAAACTGTTATTTTGATAACGCAGCTCGTTCGACTAGTTTTGAAATCTCTGTTCCAAAAATATTACATTTTTTTATAACCCTCACCTGAATCTAGAATGTTAATAGAGAGTGTGCGTTTTGTTCACTTTTTGTCGCTCGTTTCTTATTTTTTAGTGACTGACCATCGTTACTGACCTAGTGATATTTAAAATATATAAACGTTACCATAATGAAACGGCACCAGAGGGAGCCAGTAACTTGCGCGGAAAATGGGAGTAATAGATTTTTAGTTAAGTTTCTGTGACGTGTTTGGTGACCTCGGACTGTCTGTGGTCCGAGTCTCGTTGGTTCCGGTTGGCAACCCTTCGGTGGTAGACCTCCGGTAGTGAAACAGCTCGCGATGCGGCTAATGTGCGCGCATCTATGGCTCTCTGACACGAACTGTTTATAACACATGGCTTAGCAATTTTAACTGGACGGAATTCTCGGGCAAAGTGGCGACACTTGTCACCGTCTCCCCCACCCCTACCTTCCACCCACCCACGCACACTGGCATCCCGTCCGGTCAAAATATTTTGTCGGTGTCGGGTTCCCCTAGGAATGTCGGCATGGGCGTGTTTCCACGACAAAAGAGATGTGCGGGTTAGATCCCCAATCGGAGGTGGCTGGTTACCATTGATATTCGTGAGCGGCCGAGATGGAAAAAATGTTAAGAAGTTTGCTTTAAGAATAACTCGAAACTGAAAAACTGAAGTCCGTGCCAATTACAATTACTTTACCTGCACCACATATTCATGATCGCTGATGAAACATAATTGGGCAGACTTTCTCCACTGATTCCCTGTGTAGTATTCAACCGATCACTTCATTTTTAATATACGAGCGTACATTTAGTTAGTTTTTAGTTGCAGGGGAGATTGGAGAGTTATCATCGACACCCTGAGATTGTTGCCACCCTTGCCTGCTGCAGTTGCTCTAGGGGGGAAAATGACTTGACCATTTTCTCGTCCATTTTACACTTGCAACAACAACGGCTCATTTGTTCCCGACCGAAAACGAGAACCACGGCAGCCGGGAAGCCCGGGCCGCCCCACCGCTAGTCAGTCGGAAACAGATGACTGGCGCAGTCCTGGCATCCCCTTACCCCCGACTCCGCACCCACAAGCCCACCCCCGCGATCTGGGAACTCGCTGGGGTTGGGCACGAAATCGACACTTTAAATGATTGGTAGGCGGCATGGTCCGCCACTGTTACTATGCCCATCTTATTTTTCTTTTCTCAATTTTCACCGATTCTATAGGGATCGCGCTAATTAGCCATAATTACCCGTCACTTTTAGCTCCATCTAGCGAGTAACTATGTAACCTTGCCAGACTGGCGTTTGACCAACTATTTGCGAACTTCACGAAAAGTTTTGCACTTACTGTGAGGTGTTGCAAATCACAGTAGCTTCATCATCATGGTGTCGACATTAAAGAAAAGATGGTTGACAAAATGCCAGAGAATCCATAAAAAGCATGAAAAGTCGTTTTATTTTTGCAGCTAATTTCGAAGGTTACAATACCTACAAGAACATGAGCTGGTAAACGTAATTCGCGGTCACCCTTAGCGGCTATGTATCTATTTACTCTTGAAAAGCTGGCTGCCAAAATATACAAAGTTAATGCCACCGTATTTGTACGTCCAAAACTGTTACGCACGGTACCCCCTCCTACTCCTACCCCCCCTAATCTTCCCAAATGTACTCGTATCACAACAAACACCGGATCCAGCCGCGACCATCTCACGAATCGAAAGGGAGGCCGACACCGAGAGTTACGTGTGTTCGCGACCTACAAATGGCGGCGTGGAGGAGGGGGGTATTGCCTACCCACCCCCACCCGAACAATATTGATGAGCCGACTCCCGACTTCCGCTTGCATCTCCCGCGCGATCCCAATGTGCCCCGCGCACACGAGAGAAAGCAAACATTTGCAACTGGAGATGCGGCAACCCCGGCACAGATCTCACATCCGGCAGAGCTCCGGCCGTAGATTAGGTTCCCGACGCCCCGACCTCCCCACTCCCAGTCAGCCCCCAGCCGCCTCGTCACTACCACACCTGCAAATCGTTACCGCAGTAAACCCCCACCCCCTCCCCCCAATAGTTCCGGGTATTCTGACGGTAATTAGCCACCACGACATGTCAGTTTTGTTATCCTGTAAACGATTTATTTCGTCGTATCCTTTTTTTTGTCATATTTTATTATGTTTTTTTCTCTGTAGGTCTCAAAGTTTCTCACTTCCGCGAACCGAATCTAGTTCGAACCCCCACACCTCTTTGATCGAGGCTGACTGCTCCACTTGTGAGGACATGAGGACCATGATAATGCGTGGCTCAATTCAAATTCACAATTTTTCAAACATCGCATTATTTTTTTAAAATTTCAACAGACACAATTCGATCGCCCAATAGGGACGACTTGATTCTGAGTTATTTCCAAATCGTTTAGTCCGCCCCAAAGCACATATACCCCCCGATGGTTCTTCCGAGGCTCGGACTGAGTGATTATCGGTCGTCTTTTAAGGATGTTTAGTAAATTATGGGCTGGCCATGTTTATAAAGATGTTTCAGAATGTGTTTATATACACACAGAATCGCTTCCGGAGAGTTGGTTGCCCCGAGTCAGTGCTGCGTTGCTGCTGCTGCTGCTGCAAGACCGTTCTTCTGACTGCGGTATCGAGATACGCCATGAAAGGCGGGCCACGTGAACTTTGCCCTCTCCCTAATCGTCTCTCCGCAACCCCCACTACCCCAACCACACATTTCTAAGTCCTCTCTTACTCTCACCGGCAACAAAATCTGTTTCGCGATTGTTGCAAATGTTGCGAGAGCTGTGCCCAGCCAGTCCCGAAATACTTTAAAGCGAACGAGATATATATATGTATTTTAAAATACTCATCTGTATATTTAAAAGCAGACTGCATGGCTACGAGCGACTAATTAGGCCTGAACGTTTCGTGTTTCTCCGATATTCGAGACTATCTGAACTTTTGTATCCACTTCAGGATGCTGAAGTTCATCATTAGGGAACTGCGAGTTCCAGAAAGGGTGGTATTGCTTCAGCTCGTTCAGATTTCCTTGGAGGGGGTGGGGGGTCGTTGAACGTCCTTGTTGAACAGTCAATGTGCGTCATTGATTGATACTCGGCCTAACGAGGGTAGAAGGCCTAAGAACACACGAGTTTCCGTTGTTAGTATTTTTGTGATCAACCGCCAAGTCCTCAAATACCCCGATGGAGAACCCGTACCCGAAAATGAATCCTGTGTTCTGACCAAGTTCCTCGGGTCGGAGAGTCGGGTGTTCGGTGGCGCTAGGTCTGGTATTTTATAAAGTCAGACAGACTCTACCACATTCACTTCTTTGGGTGGAACGAACGCGGTCTTGAGTGTTCAGTGTTCACACATTGGTTAATTGGTCGATAATTGAGACGGGTCGGTTCTGTTCCGTGAGGATCGCGGGTCTCTCGTGATTCATGCGGGGCCACCACCAGTCGAAACCGATCTCGGTGTGAAACCACTCCACTCTGGGAATCAACCAGATTCGAGAAAGAAAAATGAGCTGAGGATGAGGATGGTCTCTGTCTTTCCTAGACGACTTGAACTGCTCGTCTGATTAATGAGTGGTGTAATCGCGAATAATTGGCTCTTCTCAAACCGAATCTTATTTTGGAGTGATTTTGGATTTGTTATTGTTTTTATACCTTGGAGACTAAAATATAATTTGTATTGAGTACGCTGGTCGGTCTCCAGCAAGTTTATTTTGTTGTGCCATAGGAAAAATTAATCCGGTTTAGCATTTGAGCAATTTCAGTTGGCCCGGGCGCATATTTGTCGGCTCATCATCATACCCCGGCCCATCCCGCTCTGTGTCAGGGTTTTTGTTTAGCCGGAGTTCTCTTTGGTGTTGGCGGTTTAGTCCCCGGGGCTCTCTTCTCCAATTGGTGCGCTTCAACATTCCCCGACGTCTGATTTACATATCCCCGGGCGCTCAAAACAAAAACAGTTATTCGTGTGAGGTCAGCATTGGCATGCGGGGCGCGCACACAATTCGCCTTTGAAATGGCGAAACCGTTTTGCCAAGCACCGCACCGATATATAATATTGCCAACGACCTCCGGTTTACAATTTAATACAGAATCCGTAACTTCGACAAAGAAACAAACCTATACATAAAAATACTATTTATAATAAGTTTGTGTCTCCCTGTCTTATGATTCGAGAGCTCGCCAACCGGGCGTATCGCATCGCCACGAAACTTGCACTGGAGGTGGTGCAGCAAATTCTAAATTGCAACTTTTTTCAGGTCCTTGTGTTATTGCGTTGCTACTAAACAAATACCAAAACAGTCTGTAGACAACGCGACGAGTTACGAATTTGAACATTTGGTGGTTTCATGGTGGAAACTGTAGCTTCGTGTTTTTTTTAAATTAAGAAAGATTGTCACTTTCGAGGAAGAAGCCACGTAATTCAATAATCAAAATTACAATTCCAATATGTACCCACAAGCAGCCCCCAAGAGAGGGGCCTATGGCGGGGTCGAAAGACCAGTTGTCTCTGAGATATTTATTAAGGAGGTCCAGTACTAGAACTAGAACCCCCCAGGAGGCGACCTGGTCATTTTGCCTAGCCCAGGCTTAGTATAAGCTACCCAGGTAGGG
>JAQGBY010004432.1:0-16649 GCA_034698785.1 Mycogona germanica | reverse complement strand
TGTCCGTGATATGAATTAATTTCGCGTCATCGGTATGATATCGTCTTTCCGCAAATCGTATTTTCATTCCGAGAAAATTAGCATGCGCGAAACTCGTTCCAGTGTGGAGCGTGGAATGCAGACGGAATAAATTCGACAACGGTTTATCAATCGCATTTTAACGAGGATACTGCCTGAAAGGGGAGAATATTTCATTCCATTCAGACCCTGAACATCCAGATACCAAATTTATTCACGAAACAAATAGGCATAATGTCGAAAGATAAACTTGAAGCCTCTAATGTTCGTGTCGATTACTCACCGCACCCTGATTACATGCATCCCAGCATTGCTTTGGTGTTCGTGTGGTTTCGGTGCGCTACGACTGGCACTTGCCAACCATTAAGGGGTAGCATTTTAGCTAAGCTAGCATTTGCTTTGGGTTTAACGAAATTTCTTGCGCAATATGAGGTCTTTGGAAGAGACGAGAAGGATCTACACAATTCCTAATTTCTATTCGTGATGTACTACTCATAATTCTGAATTGAGTTCCGAGTTTTATGTTGTAGATTCTCTTCACATATTGCTAATAGTATTATGCTGATGAGCATTGAACGTTATGGTTGCTGTCTGCTTTAATTTCGCGTGTGTCGACATTGGTTAATGAACGCGAAACATACGGCGGTTTATTATGTAATTGTATTTGAGGCTTCCGCGGGTCCTTCTCGTAGCGATGACATTTCCATCGAAATTCGTTGATTGAGCTTTGCCAAATTAGCATACCTTCTATCGAATTAGCTGGGTAGTGCCGGTTCGCTAAACTAAAAAGTCAATGTCTAATTGGACTTGTAATATTTATGTTGACCCTAAAATCACAACAGCGTGCGCAACTGAGAACCCTTCTGACTAATTATGAATAAAAACGCATTCGCAATTTCTCTTTTCAATAGAACGAAATTGAAATTATTGTAATGTTATGGTAGGAGACTCCCAGTTACCATTTTTCTAATATAATAATTATTATTGATTATGGTTTAGAGTAAGCGATTCTTTTATTTTTTAAAAAGAGTTATAATCACTTCTATTTGGAGATTAATTAATGGAGTGAAATGTTACATCATGTTATTTAGTGTTTTATAAATTAGATTAATCGATTCATTGGAGTCCCTCATGTATGAGTCGTAGCAATGGATTAGTAAACGAATCTTTGTGCTCGAGTGACAAATCACGTAGGTGCAGTTAATGTGCCCAAAGTATGTACTATCTGATTAATGTTTTTGTAAGAATGTGGATGAGTTTTATGTCAACAAGTGGATTACTAAATTTGGGTTCGAAAATGTATCGATGGCGACAGTATTTTATAGTGCTTTTTGTCGTTTAACGTCTCTTGTTGTCGAGGATTCAAGGACATACATGTACAAGTGTAAGTGGTCATTGCAATTGAAATGACTAAATAAGTGACGGCTGTTTGAATCTCTACTCTATAATAATACGAACGGTGACAACATTTAACGGATGGTGGTTAGCTATGTTGGAAATGGAACTGGGAAGTCGGGGAGGAGGGGACGTGTGTGACCGACGGACAGATGAGGATGGGGGTGGTGGGGTTGTGGGGCGGACGGGGGACGGACACAGCCAAACCGAGTGGGTGCTGGACGACGAGTACTGACCAGTGCTGGTGGGCGGAGGGGCCAGTTGCGACGCAGGTGCGCAGGTGATGGGCGATGGGGGTGGTGCCAAGAGTGTCGGCGGTGCGAGGAAGGAGGAGTCATAGCTCCGCTGCTGGGACGGCGGGTTGTAGTTGGCGGCGGCGGCGGTGGCGGCGCCACTGTCGCCGCCGCCCGCCGCCGCCATCTTGTGCGGGGATTTTTCGTTGTAGAGGAGGGAGGACGGGCGGGCCGCGCTTACGCTTCTGGGCAGGGCCTCCTCCTCCTCCTGCTCGGAGTGGTTCAGCATCAGGTTCAGCATGGGGATGGTCTCCTCGCCGTTACCTGTCCACGGGGACAACACAACAAGAGACAGGAGCAAGAAGGAGAGAGAGAGAAGAGAGAAAAAAATGGAAAAGCCAGAGTCAAAAACGTAAGAAGCTGGGGGCTATTGGGGACCGGCTGGGGATGTGGATAGGATTGGTGGATACAAAATGCCATTTTGGTGTAAGGTGGGAAGGGGGAAGTTCTCCAATTCATGTATCAATTCATCTACAGTACCAATCGCAAAATAAACATAAAACATCGTACAGTGTTGTCAAGTCTCGAAGGCGGTGTCACGAAAATAATTATTTAGGACGTCCTTTTTTAACGTCCTTTTCGACGAATGACGAACAGAGTGACAATCTCCAGGTAATAATAATACATTATACGAGTAACTGATAATTGTAAAAGTCTCGTCAACCTAATCCGTTAATCCAAACATATACCAGAATTACAATTAGGGCAAGTCTAGAAATACAAAAAAGTTATAAATGTAGACCGAACTTGCTAGATTTAGTGTATCAAACGAATAACCGAGAAATGAAATTGAGTAACAATTTTCGGTTTGGCATAATTTGAGTGTTTCTGTTTCGTTGTTTCATTAGTTAATATTCATCTCCAGAATTTTATGTTACAAAAGTAGGTGAAGTAAAAAGAAACTAAACGTGTTGCAGTGTAATTTTAAAAGTTGTTTGAAGGTAATCGATCGAAATGTACTCGCGTCTGAAATAGTTATCCAGTGGTGAGGCCATGTTGGGCTCGAAAATCAGAATATTGTGCGTCACCGCAATTACGGTAAAACTCTGCAATGGCGCAGCCTATATACACAGAGAGTGTACCTATACGGTTCTCCCATTCGAAAATGGTAGAGCTCAGAGTTTTACAGCTGAAGAGGTGAAGTAAATTATTAAATGTAATGGCGTGTCGACTGTCGGTGCCGGGCCTTTAAGGGTCGGAATTAAATGGCGCAGGCAGATCCATTGAAAATAAAAATAGGCCGAGGCCTATAAAATAACGAATAAAAAGAACATTTATGCCCAAGTTGAGCATCTAAAAAGGCTCTGGTTTCATGGTTAGAAAATAATTTTCACAGAAAAAAAGGTAACTATTGTCAGCATTGAGGCATTCTTAACACAGTTGTAGTACAGTTGTAGTTGACAATTCGTATCTGTGAACATTTAAGGGCTGACCCATACAAATTAGTATTTTAGTATTTGAAAAATATATCTATTTTCGTAAGTTGGGCGAACGGACTTGACAACATTGCAGTCGTTGCTATAAAATTATAACTACAACTATTAAAACATGGCGACAAAGTGCATTTTCATTTCTTGGCAAATCACAAAACGAAACTATAAAAGTGGCAACCAAAATTGTCAGAATCCACGAACGCTATAAATGTCTGAAAGCAATCATTAACAATCTAATTTGCGGTTGCAACTTGGCATATGTCGTGACAAAAGAAGTAAAAAAAATTAAAGAGAAGCTACAATCGACTCGGCAGTAGTATTCAAAAAGTCCAATCATCGACAAGACTAAATTTCGCTTCAGGCGATGGTCGATTCAATAGTCCCTGCCAATTTGAAATCCCAAATCGGTGTAATATCCTAAATTACACTAGAAATCAAGCAAGCCTAAAAATGTGTGTGGCATTGACGATGGTTTTCTTATTTTAAAATAACCCCACTTTCTTAAAATCACATCATCACTACTTCATTCGTGTACAACTCGTATTCATTCATAGAACAAATACTGCATTCGTATTATTTAACATCGCCACTGTTGATATCAAATTAAAACTGCCTTTTAGACTAATTTCATTAAAACCACATTATCATCAGTAAACGTCGTTTAAACGAAGTTCTTATTTTGTTCGAGCATCAATCTGAAAACATAATAGAAAATTAGCAAATTGGTGACGGCTGTGACGAATAAAAATTCAAATAAATCATCGCTCTCCTACCCACAACATTCACTACAGACTACTTATCCTATCACTAAAAAATACACAATAGGCATCAGGATGCTATGGCTTCACGATACACTAGAGGCATATGTGATTGGTGAATTTGTGGGTGAGAGAGAACATTCATTGGTACAAAATGGGGAACCTTCCTGCGTCATGCTCTCTCCAGTCGCAGTGTCACCAGTTCTGGCGAATTCGTCGAGGTAAGTGCAACACTGTCGGCTGTCACATGACCGTTTCGTAGCCTTGACTGGTTGACACGTCGTCATGACGCCTGACAGCACCCCAATGTGTGGCCGACATCAGATATACGCGTATGCGGGAGGCGCTTCGTATTTTGACTTCCAAATATGAAAGGCCAATTTTACATCTCCTCGACATCAATTCATTAATTTTGCTATTGTAATCAATTGCCGACGGGCATTCATGAAATAATGCAATATGCAGCAAATGGGATTAGAGGGCTATTGTGTCGTGAATGGATATAGCCGTCGGCACATTGAAGAGGCTCTCCTGAATGAATTCCAATTGTGTTGTACACACCAATCGTAAATGTAGGGCTCTGTGTTCTGGCTCTCTTTCTCTCGCTTCCGCACCAGTCAATAAATATTTGGGTGAATTATGCACAGAGTAGCGGCTCTAATTTGACTTTGATTTTCGTTTATGGCGAAAATCGAACATTCTTGGAAATTGCTTGAACGATATTTTTCATCAAACACAAACCCAGTGTGGTGTATTCAAATGGTATCGCCTCGTTTTCTCATAGATTTAAAAATGGAGTCTCCTAAATCATACTCTTATAACTAAGAATTCTATTCACATAATTTAATAAATAGGTAACGTAATTAGATATGACCGATGTGTGTTATTAATTTTACTTTATTGATGACTAATAAAAATATTTTGACCAAAATATAGTGTTCTGCTGGACGTTGGTAGACCGTTGCACGTACTATTCTCGTATTTGAACAATTTTTTTGGCAAACATAATTCATAAATCCATTCAATCACAAGACACTTATTCAACAATACAGTCTAAAAACATAAACTAATAACAACGTATTTGTATTTGACCCCCTCTTGTTAAATACTCGTAGTATTACCGACCATTTCTGGTCGAATGAAATTCACAAAACCATTGGAAAAATCCATCCAATCATAAGACATTTATTCTTAGAAGTTCAACTAGAAATTATCTCGCGCGTTAGACCGTTTCTCTAAAGCACTTAGTGTTTGCGAATCTAAGATGATTTTAATGGATGGATGCTAAGGCCTAACCGTTCATTAAAAAAATTCTTTAAAGATAGAAAATTATTCTAGGACGCATTGCATCTGTAATCTACACGTCTTTGATAACGATGTTTGTTTGTATAGGCTGCTCACATTCTGGTTGAAAAGACCAAACATCTGTGTGTGCTCGATCGTAAGGATGCAAATCTAACGGCGATTTTGCGGTAAGTCTATGAACGTAGCTACGTCGGATCAGCTAAGGAGACACAGAACTAAATATCAGTTGTGTAAGTGTTATTCTAAGTGTTATTGCCAGCGGGGAAAAAAACTACGCATGGCACAAGTGCATAAAATAGGCGGGCGTTGGATGCGGGACAAGTACTTATAAAAAAGAGTAGCGAAGCCTATTAAAAAACAATGGAAGCTCTTTGTAAGGAGATAATCAATAGACCTGTCTGGCAAGAAAATTCGACGAACGTCTCTCCACGCCAAAACTTAATTTCTATTGGCAACTTCCGTCAGTCATTATCCACCAATGGGTGTCGTCGCCAGGCGGTTGCAGAACCTCCCCGATAATCTGATTGGCTGAGAGAGAGAGGCTCATCGTGTTTCGATTTTGTCCTTTACATGCGTGCACGGGATCGGTAATCATAGATTGCTTTTGCCCATTACTCATGTATAATCTTCGAAACGGAAAATGCAGTTCATTCAACTAGGCAGATGAAATTAAGTGAGGGGAGGAGATTCTAAATACAATTAATGAACCTTTCTATCGTTTTCGAGTTGTGGTCACAGCACAGACTTGAAATACGCGTTGCAGCATTGAGTGGATGAATAAAAGAAATGCTTATAAATTCAGCCTCGAAATAATTGAGTAGTTAATAATCTTTATCAGGATCTTCAAACAAATCCTGAAATAATTTGCTTGAAATGGTTGAACAAATTATGAATCTACTATCGTGATCCCATCGATGTATTGAAATAGAAAACATATTTCTATCGATACAAACGATGTCGCATTTTCGAAAGCAATCAATGCTCACTGCCATTCCAACTGGAAGAAATTTGTAGGTCGTGTTGGAGGAATCAAATTTGCAGCATATAAACTGCTTAAAATGGGTTGGAATTATTATTTGAGCCAAGTACGTTTGACTGATCCATTTCCCCAATCGATTTCCAGCATTCGTTTTCTCACTACTTTTGAGATAGCCCTCGCAATAGTTGGAAAGGAGGCGGCGGAGGCCATCTTGAAGAGGAAATACGCCCCACCATTGGACATGCAGCAGACCGTCGGTAGACACATATCGGCAAGCACACGTTCGACTTGTCCATCGAAGCGCATGCAAAATAAAAACGATTCCAAATTGGACACGCGAAATGGTATTTTTTGTTCCCGCTCTTTTTTATATTGCTACTTTCCTCTCTCTCTCTCTTCAGGTCCCTCTCCAGCACACGACCCCATACACTGGGACAACAAGAAAACGAAAACGATATCCATATAGAATGTATTCGTTCGGGTAAACCCAATGCCAACCGGCATAATGTTGCTGTCCGATCTTGTTTGGAGTCGCGGAAGTGCGGCCGAACTGACTTTCCCCTTACTCGTACACATTGCGAGGAGGACGATGCCGGCCATGTTCGTGGGACACGTTGATCGTGGCCGAGAGCGCCCTCTAACGGATCTTGACTCGACGGTGACGGCGTGGTTTTTGACCATCGAATTTTCTTTTGTTTTTGTGACATTCACATCATTCGAATCATACTCGCATACTTTTGACCAACGAGCCCAAACATTAGTAAAGGGTTGAATCCTTTGAAAAAATAGAGACATAATCTAGCATTATGTCTCTACTTAAAAATATATCCGAATCGGCGTGCTTCTGCACTTTTTTAACTTTGAAAAAATATTGAAAATTTTGAGGGATACAAGTAGTCCTAATGAAATTTGATTGTATTTTCAAAAGTTTCATTTTCTTCAGTATTTTTACTTTCATAAAATTAATTATCGTACAGAATGTGATCTTTATCGCTCACAGAACTGATATGGCACTTTCACGGTATTCTGATGCTTGAAGTAGCTGCCCCTGTTAAACGAGCTATCACTGCAAGCACAACTGCTGTGCGCAATAACTGCTTTTGGGGGAGAATTTGTCGAGTACTTTGAATTATTTTAAAGTTAATCTTTAAACATCTAAAATATAAATTAAGAATCACTTCGATAGGAAAAAATATCAGTAACAATAACATTTTGGTCGAATTTTTATTTATTTATTTTCAATTCAAAAGGATAAAGGATAAATCACTGCAAGCACAACTGTTGTGCGCAATAACTGCTTTTGGGGAGAATTTGGCCAGTCATTTGAATTATTTTTAAGTTAATCTTTATACACCTAAAATATAAATTAAGAATCACTTTGAGAGAAAAATATATCAGTGAACAATAACATTTTGATCGAATTATTATTAATTTATTTTCAATCCGAAAGGAAAAAACCGGACCCCAATCGAAAATAGAAGAACCTAGCACCTGATTGACCGAAAATGTTTTACACTTGTTTCAATCCTTGCATTTAATTTGTCTTACAATATAACGAAACGAGCCGAAATCATAATCAAGACCGATAAAATGGACTTCCCTGGACGCAATAGGCACAACACCCTAGGCTCAGTCAGTGTGGTCGTTGTTTTTTGGACTCGAACGGTGCGAACGTGTCTTATCGATGAACGGCTGCAAGTCTTGTTTTTGTCAACTGCAAAATTGGGGATGATTCGATAACGAGTCGTCGCGGAAAAGAAAGAAAGTAGTGTGTGTGTATGTGTGTGGCGAATCACATTTTAGGGAGCGAGAGAGAGAGAGATGGCCATCACGTCTCCTCCAACTCTTACGAGTGAACGGCTGGGGCTTCGGGGGGATGTGGGGGCAGGGAGAGATAGAGAGTGGAGGGAAGGTGTGGGAGGGGGGCTAAAGGGGTTGAGGGTGGCACCAGGGGTTGAACAAGAAGTGACGGGGCGAAAGGGGGTCGACGATAGCGCGGAAAATGAGAACGGCGCAATTCTGCCGGATACAGCCCGGAGGGAATTCGCCGGCAAAAACGTGATCGATTTTCGGGCGGTGGATGTAAAAAGAAAGACCAATCCATAAACTGTATAAAAAATGAAGTCGACCGGACAAACTGCCGGCATGTGTATGTGGTGCCGACGCCAATGATGGGTCAGCTCTCAATTTAGAGAGAGAAAAGAAATTACCTGACCTCATCGATGTACCGGGAATATTTAGAAAGAGTGGATAGAAAAAGGCTCTAGACAAAATCACCGTTGCACTATTTTCCTGAGACCTCAACCTCGAAAATACAAAATTGTAACTAATATTAAATTTATTGTTTGAAACAGGCACCTGCTTGCAAAACGAATTTAATTATATATATATCTATTATTAACTGGAATCTTCAGGAGTTATTTGATGTATTAGAATTAGCTATTACCAAACACACGAAGAAGACGTAAGATTCCAATTACTATAATCAATTTATAAACTGCCTGGAAGGAAATTAAAAAACATATATGAAATTTCATACTCTAATAAGTTTTAATGTCGCCTAATAATATTTAGAAAATGTAAAAAATATTTTGATATGGGTGAAACTCCGGACAAGTTTCAATAATCATATAAAATAAATTAATAAATTAATATCCCAATAAGCACTTAATACTGTGTTTGTTAAATAATAATTGGAAAATAAAAATCATAAATCAAAAAGACAGTGTCATAACAATTTCAAAGACTAACGAATTTAAGACAATTTTTCCTGTAGAAAACTAAGTCTCAAAGGATCCTCACAGAGCTCAATTAAACGTCCGAATTTCATTCCAAAAGATAAGTTTGCCTATTGTCTGACCCGTGAAAGCGCCGTCACTGTCAAGGGGGAGTGGAAAGTGGGAGGATGATTTGCCATATCGGGATGAAAGATTACAAAAAGGAAAGACGAGAGAGAAAGAAGAAAAGCAAAACGAAAAGAAAGAAAAAAGAGGAGGCGCGTTGAAAAGTGAAAGAATAATATTGGTCTTGGTAGCGGTCGAATGCTTTGCCATTGTCACGGGTCAGATCTTTCAGCACCGTGAGACAATCTGAAGTGTTTGAATGGACAAGGAGTATTGGCAGGCAGGTGGGGGTGGGGGCTGTGAGGGAGTAAAAGAAGATGGGTAATTCGACGGGGAAACGGTGAAGACAAGGGAAATGGGAGGTGACGGGATCTGTCCCGTCTCACAAGAAAACACTTCAAGCTAAGACATTTGGTATCATTACCCTCTCCCAACAGTGGGGAAAGAAGACGAAAGGAGAGGATAAGATCGTATGCTGCTTGTCTTACCTCGTGCACTACGCTGTTTACCTCCTCATTGGCCAAAATAGAGATTCTTTTATTCTCCAGAAACCTTTCTTCAATTTTTTTTTTACCAATTTTTGTATTCTTATGGTTTTGCGCAGATTCCGATTATTAATAAAAATCATGTTATTACGAACGAACGAAACCACTTTTATTTTCTTGAGTCCCTCGATACGACTAGACAATATTCCTATGCGTTTCTAAACTAAAATATTCGAGTAAATGTGTTCTAAATAATTTTCAATATGCTTCGCGAAACGAGGCCATAAATATGTAGTCTCGAACCAAATGAGACAGTAATGCCACTTGTGAGTATGTACCGGGATAAATAGTGACTAAAGCTTTTATTTTTGAAAGTTATGGAAATATGCGAGCAACGTTTCAATCGGCAATAAAAGATTGGAAAAACTCTAGTATTTTTTTAAAAAGCTTAATCATAATGTCTACAAACTAGTGGCTTGTTACCATAGCTACTGATTTATTTGGCTATTCCGGTTCAAATAGACCACTAATCGGTTTCGACTCAACCACAATTCTGAGAACAGGAATACTAAACTAAACGTTAAACGATTTACTTAGAAAAAGATATGATCGTGGGTAAGAATTCCCAGTACCAATAAAACGACTTTCGAAACTGGGTTTTGCGGTTAAAATACTAACTAAATCCCGTGATCTAACAAAAAATAACATAACCTATATGAATTTGCTAATACAGAATATACAATTTAGGTATGGTACAGGTTGTGTACATTCTGAATCGAAGGAAAAAAATAAACGAGGCCAAACAATATGACGACCAATAAGAGAAATGAGCAGAGCGATATCTTCATTGAGAAACTACTCGTAGCAACCGCAGAATGTAAAAAATATTAAAATAAGCGTTAAGTCGACTTAGAAGGGATGCGAAGAAGGAAGAGTAAGATGGTTGGGTGATTTTTGGTAGGGTTTAAGGAAGCTGGGAAGTCAGATGAAGTGGGGTCGGGTGGAAGAGATGGAAAGCAGATGCTTCGTGTGTTTCCCCTCCCGGCTGCAAATGAATAATGACTTTATTAGGCCTTAATACAGAGCGCTGTAACAGGGCTTAGTTTAATAGGATTATAGAATGACACATGAACGCCCGTTGGAATGTGTAGAGGTGCGAACCGCGATCGGAAAACGTAACGCGCCCCAGAAACGTATCCCACAATCGAAAGCGAAAATCAGTTCAGGACATTTTGAATGACGGTTTTATGTTTGAGATAAATTTAGTGTACCGTCAAATTAAATTTGTTGGTGTCAGGATTTTGGAGGCATATCCATGTGCTTTATATAGAATATTGTTCACGTCTGCTCAGATGGAATAGGTGGAGAAAATAAGGAACCAAGAATACATTCTCCATAAAATCTGACGCATGATTTCGATGAACGATGCGTTACAACACTAGACGTCGCTCATGTGCCACTTGTGAGATGGTAGGAGATGACACCACCTGAGGCTCCTAGTCCGTCAAATCACAATTCAATGTTAGGAGTGTTGGCATCGCTCAATACAATTGCTATTACCTTCGATAGTTCTCCGATCGTTGAACCACTAAAGGTGCAATCAACCAAATGATTCTCTGAAACGCATCCAGAGGGCACACATGTCTAACATGGAATGTTTAGCCACTAGCGTTTGTGCTACTCACTTGATAAATTCAAATCTGGTTCGTCTTTAGTTTCAAGGAGAGTGTATGTCGCCACAAAAGCGTTGTTCACTATTAGACCACATTTTGCATAAGGACAAAGTAACAGAAATCTGGAAAACATTCTGCAATTAATTTGGGATTACATATCTGCATTTTTTTAATGTACTGTCCGAACCGATCTGGGGGCAAAGATTCAAGAGATTACTGTCACCTTTGGGCCAGGTTTGAAAGACGGGTACAGGACGTGTTTCCGATCGAGGCCTACGAAAGTAATAGTGATGGATAGAATGACACGAATTGTTTGGGACACCTGGTCAGGTAGCGTTTCGTCAGGCTGAACGCGGTCGGCGCGTCATGGGAATTGAGAAAAAGGTGCAACTCTCCCGCAAAGAGTTTATAAATAATTCATCAGCTAAAGAGTGACGGAAAAAGAATGACTGCAAGCGGGCAGAGATGGAGGAAGGAAAAGAAGATCGAAAAAAATGCCGGGAGAAGCTCGCCCAAGCGACGAGATAATTTACGACGTATTATTTTTTTTTGCGCTTTTCCAAATTCTACAATTCTAGCAGCGAGGCGCCGACATTCGTGTGCGTGTGGGTTGTTCTAACGCAACCCTCACTCCCTATGTGTGTGTACATCTCCCGTAAGCAGCCGGGGATATAGGCTACCTAGATGCGCTTATGTTTCCGAATTCCTGGATTATCTTCTGTTATCGCTATCGCTGGCTGTTCGCTCTCGCGATCGACTCGTCGCGACTCTATAGGGGGCGCCTGCGTCGCGCGATAAAAAGTGGAGGAAAAAAGTAAATAAAAAATCGGAGGAGCAAAAAAAAAAATTCCGAGCTTCGGCAGAAACTGACATTCAACATGCAGATATTCAATCGTGGACGACTATAGACTGCTTACGAGGAATGCCTCTGTGTCACATACACGCGAGTTTAACGTGATTACGTTGCTCTAGAAAAGTCTAAAGAATTATAGAATATCTACAAAATGGAAGTAGGATATTTGAAATGAAATGACATTTCATTTGGAAAATGTCAATCATTTAGAACTTTTTATTATTATGATTCAATAATCTGATAAAATGTGATGGTACTGAAGCAACATATTACAGTTTCTCTTATTTCCATTCGGAAATGACATGTAGCGGATAAAAAGGAAAGATATTCCATTTTATTCTAATTGAGTATCTCTCCGAGATAAATTTAATAAATATAAGAAATTTTATGGTTTTGTTACAATACGTTTAACCTGGCAAATTCATTATCTGGCATTACGTTAAGGCTGTAGACGATAAATGTTAGACGAACGGAAAACGGAGAGACATTTGTTGATTTATTAATGCCATTATCGATATCAGCATTTAAAATCGATATCGCCGACAGAGTATCGATATCGCACTGTCTGGTTTCCATGGCAACGCGTAGCAAAGCGCGACCTATTCATTAAAAAAATACGGAGATGATCGCGGCATTGGCATTGTCGCACGCGAGCTAGCTGAGCGTGAGCCAAATCTGCTTACGTCATCATATTAGAAACCGGATCTTTAGGATTCTCACCAATAGCATCACTTTCAAATTTGCTTAATTTTTATTGTACACTTTATTTCAAGAATACTTATTCACATTTACAGAGTATACCGCGAATGTATTGCCATTTATATTTAGTCAAATCGAGAATTAAACTTTAGATATAAAAGAAATGATGATTATTCAGAAGCCGATGCTGGATTTGTTCAGGATAGGGTAATATTTGTTCACGATGAAGAAATAGCAAAAAATAATGTAGTAAAGAAGAGAAATAAACTTAACATAAAAATATGCCGATTATTCAGTAGCTATTTAAACGTAGGATTGCTGGGAAACTTTGAGAAATCTGATATAACAACTAACCCATATCTTATCTTATTTCGCTTATACAATCGAACTTTCATTTTTTATTAAATGGGAGTTACGCAGTGCAACCTGGAAAACATAGATTCAATAGCCGGTAAGTTATTTTAAATCTTTAAGATAATTTTATTTTGAAAAACCGTAATTGTGGAGACCAATAGGGGTTTAAAAAAATATTAGATTCAGATGGTAACGACTATGACAATGAATCAATTCGTCGTGATCCCCATTCTCTGGTTTGGCGCAACCAGTCGAGCACCTATCAATCCGGTCCCTATTCATTACACACGCCATAGCCGGTGTAGTGACGTCATCGCCGAGATGCTCCATCAGTATCTAGCAGGAGTCGTTCTTCTCTATTCCCTGAGATCTGACAAATCTTGCTGGCGCGTGTCGCGTCTGTTGCGCCCAAAGTTTATTTATCTGGCCAGCGCCGAAAAAGGTGTACGCGTTCTGGGGAATTGGGTCATTTTTCTATTTATAAGGCGCAGACCCCTAGCCCCGCGCTATTTGGGCTACGCGGCGCTTCACTGTGTATGTAGGTGACTCTGACGTCAATGCGCGACGGTCGTTGACGTCACAAACTGTACTGCCACGAGCGCCTCGGCCCGATTCACGTTCAACTGGGCGCGTTCAAAGCGTTTTAACTCCATTAGTCGCTTAAGGTCTGAAGCTAAGACAGCGCTGAAGAACAGATAAGAGGATGCATTTACAAAGTTCATTCAGAATCATGAGCAGAATATATTTGATCTTACGGATTGGATCCCACGACCTTCTGGTGCGTATTCGGGACATCCTAAAGACAAACTGATAATTATGCATCCCAAAAGCCAATCCGCAATTACACTTAAGGGCCACAAGAGTCCTTACAAAGTCAAATCTGTTCAGTTGTAGGAATTCTGTAAAGATGGAAAAAATATTGAGACCAAATCGTGTTGAATCTGTAAGGATCAGAGCTACACATCAGCTAACTATTTCGTGATCTGCCCGTCGCATCGTCTAGGATTTGTGAACGCGCCCCGGTGACTCCCGCAACCTTTTAGCTAAGCACATTGCAACTCAACTATAATACGCTGTGGGGCAGAATCGTCGCCTGATTTCGTTTGATCTTCTGGACCGATCCACTGTTCTATATTTCTCTCGCAGTTGGCCTCGAAACCCAGCATATACCGTCATCATGATTGCGATCTATTTGTGTCTCAATAGGCAATTACAGTGGATCCGACATTATCGCTGTTCTGTTATTTATTAATTTATCCCGCAGCAGTGGGACAGAGCAACTAGTTTTTGCAATGTTTTATTGTTCTTTTGTTGTTACTGAGAATATTACTGGCCCCTATTAATGATCCCTTTCGTGTTGATAAGTTGGGTTCAATGTATCCACCAACGAAAAACGTCCCATACGTGGAAAAATTGGGAAATCGCAAATCTTTTGGCAAAAATGAGACATATCAGTAGTGCAGGTTTTACGAGCACATTAGGTTTTTGTTTCCTGGACTCGAACCTTCAATGTCGAGTTTGTTGGGAGACGTGTATTGCGGTACAGTATCGAGGGGAGCTTTTGAAACGCCTAGCATTTGTGTAATTCGTTTGCAGTGTTAACGTACGAGTTGATTTACGACATGATCTACCAACTTCAGCAGAAACCTCAATTGTTTATGTTTATTTTCAATATTTATATTTTGTAATTTGGTCAAATCACCTCATAGGCGATCGCACATGGTCATATTGGGCTACATTATATGGTCTACCTTATTGACATTTATTTATCAGAGGCACAACTTCATTTTTGCTCATGTACTTTCATCAATAATTCTTAATTATATAATCTAAAATGTTCCATATAATTCTGTAAAATCTTTAATGCACTGTTCGCCTAGTTCGAAAACGAACTAGGCAATGTTGATTTGACGTCTCAGAATTAAATTAAAATTTTATGGTCGTAGAGCATAACAATAAACCCAGATGTTTTTACACCATTAGTAAAATTAAAAAAATAACCGAAGTTCATTAACACAGTTAATGTTCACTTATTATAATTGTTGCGTTCGACGAAGCTTCAGAACTCCTTCCTTCGAATCTAATTGTTCGAATAATTAGAAATCGACCGTAAAATTAAATGCATGCTCACTGCAGTATCATTTTCATAGAAATTCGGTAAAATTCCTGATCCAGTTACGACCAGTTGATGACTAGATACGGTTTCCTTCTAGCAACCCGCTTCTCCCACATCGTTTATTTCAAAACAAACTCGCTAAACAAAATACACCAGGCTGTCTACGGGCGTTGGCAAGTTCCATTTAGCCCACATATAGCAACAGACACGCCATTGTGACGGTTTCCAGACGTCTGACATGGAGCGGTACTAAAAAACGAAAAATGTAAAAAGAAAAGAGAACCACAGAACCAGAAACAGGTAGAACAGAATATATAAGCAAAAAGAAAATCAACCACAATACACATGTATAAGCGAGATATTAATTTGCCGCCAATATGAACCGAAATGCACGTACCAAAATTTAATAAAATACGAACTATCTACGGACACAATATGGTATTAGTAAAAATGTAATTAAAATGAATAGGGAAAAGTTGCCAGAGACAAGCAAAATGCTAAATGTTAGGTGTAGAAATGAATATAATTTGACTCTATAATTCAAAATTGAAGTCATGGCACTGAAAATTTGAGATGAAAATAATTTCATTTACCAAAATAATAGTATTGTAAGACGACAATCAGAGATCGGCAACAGGTTTGGAGTAAAAAAAGTTGACATGATTTACTACAAACTTCTATAACACAGAATATCACAGATAAACACGGAAGTTTGTAGTAAATCATCTGAACCTTTTACTCCAAACTTGTTGCCGATCTCTGATTGTCGTCCTACAATACTATTGTTTTAGTGTAAATACTACCATCGACTCCGACCCCTTATTTTTATATAACTTCATTTAGTTTAT
Organism: Mycogona germanica; assembly: GCA_034698785.1. Taxonomy (NCBI): domain Eukaryota; kingdom Metazoa; phylum Arthropoda; class Diplopoda; order Chordeumatida; family Chordeumatidae; genus Mycogona; species Mycogona germanica. Next base: position 597 of record JAQGBY010004432.1, on the reverse strand, counting down.
TGTGTTGTCTAGTTACCTTCTGCTGTTAGTCAGTCTAAAAAAATCATAACTAGATTAACAGAATTTCTTGTTTAAACCCACGAAAAAGAATCACAGGTTTGTGAAACAAAAAATAGAAAAATTGCCAATTTGCTAAATGTAATCGAAATCTTGCAAGTTAAAAGCAAGTAAAATTTGCCGTGTTAAAAAAACACCCACACATTGAAAATTAATATCAGAAACTTTAACCCAAAAGCAGTCACAATTAAGGCTTGTCTACTCCGAACATTAAGCTATTTGTTTAAAGCATCCAAAAAACAATCGTTAACATGACATGGATGAAGATCAAGATGGCGTCACCCGAGATCGAGCTAATACAAACACGAATGGAGATGAGACATTAGCAAATCAACACTCAATCAAATCTGAGAAACACTTTTAAAAATCAATAAAAACATATCAGATCAATAACGTCGAAATCGGTATCAGAAACTTAACCACTAAAAACGTGTCATTAGATTGAGTAATAATAGAAGGGAGGACTCACCCATCTTAGGCCCCATCATGTCTTTGGGATTGTTGGTCTTGATGGCGTTCATCCGTCGCGACTGGGCAGCC
>JAQGBY010004431.1:0-16651 GCA_034698785.1 Mycogona germanica | reverse complement strand
CGTTAAAGAAGTTTACGGGTTGGCACTCTCACACTGCTTAACGCTGCCACACAAACGGCTATGATAATGGGCACGCAAGACGTGCCCGAAAATTTCGCTACAAATGTATGATTGTCTTCGCAACGTATATTAAAACAAGTTTAATTCCAAAAACTTCCGAGCGTCCACAATGCGAGATTTTATTCCGATCACAAATACGTGCAGCAATATGAAATGACAAGGCATTTTACCAACTGCACAACCGTAGTACTACGACCAAGAAAAGTCAGCGAATTAAGACATTCGTCGAATCGAAAGTTCAACGAATAGTGGTAGTCAACTTCTTTGGAGAGCGTAGAGAGTGGCTACATAAAATGAAGGTGTCAGAAAAATCACCTATAAAATTCACCTTTCTGGTGAGGCGCTTCGGAGAATCCGAATCCCGGGATAGAAGGGATGACTACTTCGAAGACAAAGTCTGCGCCCTCTCGAGGAGTGGTCAACAGAGGAATCATGTCCAAGAACTCGATAAAAGAGCCTGGCCATCCGTGGGCCAGCAGCAGAGGAATCACCTTGACACCCTCGGGCACGTTTTGGGGTTTGACGTGCAAGAAGTGGACATCTATGCCCTCGATCTGAGTCTTGAACTGTGGAATGGCGTTGATGCGGGCCTCCTGCGCCTTCCAGTCGAACTGATTTTGCCAATAGCTCACCACTTGCTTCAGATAGTCACTGTTGAAACCGTACTCGAAATTAGCGCCCTCCACCGGCTCCGGATAGATGGTGTCGTCCAATCGTCGCTTCAAGTCGTTCAACACCTGGAGGAGCGATCACATAATTTTTGATAAACATGGATTCAAAATAGCAGTTGACGCTACACTGCAAAAGATGACGTCTTATATCGTCACTATTCAGACGACTATTGAAACGACTTTGTCCTACCGAATCATTGACGTTAATGGTAAAATCACGAATTGACGTGTCCTCCACGTAGTTGCTGCCATCGCCTCGTCCCCACCAACCGGTCGCCACCTGCGGAATCTCCTGCTCGGTGTAGTCGCGAAACACGGACTGGACCGAAACCAGCGCCACCACACAAACGACGGCCACTCGGACCACAACTCGATTCGACCATCCCACTGAAATAAACAAGCTAATCCTGCAGGTGGCCGTTTCGCTAACCAGTGATATTGCTCCTCCTCTAGGTAGCAAAATGTGGTTTATGCCCAACGACTTGGACACTTAATTTCTGCGGCAAAGGATCATCGCCTCTATCCTAAAGTAGCTCCTCGAGGATTGACTGAAATTTGACTTACTTTTAAGTTGTGAAGCCGGTTTGCAGGTATCCTCGGGCACAGTGAGAATATAATCTACTTTTCCGTCTTTCAATTTATATATTGGCGTTGGTAATGTAGGCAATGACGCAACAGTATGTGTGCGAGTGAATTTCTTCTGTTCAAGTCTTTTGAACGACAAGGACAGTGAAGTGACTAAAACAGCTCGTATACGAGCTTATGTATAGTTGAGAACACACACACTATGAGTGTAGTGTGCCACAAACTAAATACCTGTCCATCGATCAGGGTCATCTCTTCCTCCTCTCTGTGAAAATAAAATCATCTAGTCATCATCCCTATCTCTAATCAATTAGAAAGGCGTTCTTGTGGATTCTTCAAATGAATAAAACTGTCGACATGGACTGAATTTCACTCATAAGCGCATAATTATTTTAGACAAAATATCGTTAACAGATGTTTTTTAATAGCAAGTTGTGCTCGGGACAGCGCCGTGCGAAACCAGATCAGATAATTTCTCCACCACCTGTTGTGCTCGATGTGTTGGCCACGTTTCCTGACAGTCGCCTTGCAACGAAGTTTCCACTGTAGAAGTGCGCGTTGAAACGCATGATTGTCAATGTTGGCGCACTCCTCCTGGCCCACTTTCCATGGGCCATCCAAAGTAGTAGGTCGGGGGTATCAGAGTGCCCGTTTCAACTGTCCAAAAGCGCAGAAGTCCATGGGTGCGACATCCGGTCACTTGACTGGAATGCAGCTGGGAATTGCACGAATTTTCGTTTCTCGTTCGCTGAAGAGGTCGCGTTTACCTTTAAGAGCATTCGGGCACGTGATCTGAATTTGAAGATAGTCTGCGATCTCGAAAGCCCGCTTTCCCAAAATTTCAATGACACTTGAGATCTCTCAAGCAAACTCAGCAAGTTCAGTGTGCCTCATTTTCATACTCATACTCATTTCATTTGTTTTAATTGTCTTTGGACGTGCGCAATAGCACTCAGATCTCCAATTCAACTGATGAGGAGCGTAGTTGCTCCGAAAGCTATTGTCTCAATTTTTGGGGAATGACGAAAGTCATGGTTGGGTTCGTACGTTTGTCTGTTGTGTATTCGCCAATTTCAATTTTCTTTATTTATCTTCGGGAAGATTGTTAAACTTTTATGTTTAAACGATCTTCATTGCCGAATTTCTGATTGTAGTCCTGTAATCCCCAACCATCTGAGAAACTCAGCAAGGACACACCGTCTATCGCGCGCAACTTCCAAACTATGTGAAATCGAAAGACAATTTTTCGAACAATTGAAATAGATGATGATGAATTCACTGAAGTGACGGATCACAAAAGGAAGACTCTGTACCCCTCAGTGCTTATGCACTTTTGTGAGAGGCACATTTTCACCAGTACCCCGGCCATAGCCGCGCCGGGAATCGAACCCGGGACCGCCGAACCACAGTCAGTCGCTTAACCAACTGCGACACGTCGGGCCATAATATTGGCTAAATAGCCATAATATTGGCGAGTTACTTGGTAATGTGACTGAATTATGGCAAAAAATATCATGCGATTCGATTGATTATTTCATGAGATCCGATAAAATACAAATTGAACGTTTTTTTTGGACAAATATCGTTGAAGGTTAATTTTACTATTTACCAAAGAGACTACAGCTTTCTATAGCTTTCTAACAACGTAATTACCACCACCATTCACTTCCAAGGTTTTGTTAACCTTGTGTATTCTTATCTTTTGCCCAGTCATTTGTGCATGTGTTCATTGAAAGCTTGTTTTCATTTGTCAGTTGATCTTGAAGTTGCTTTTGTTTTATTGAAGTGCCTGAATAAATAAATGACCATGACTTGATAAAAATCAATCCTGCGGTGATTTAACCGCAGGACTGATTTTTTTAAAATGGGTTTCAATCGATTTTATTGAAATTATTAAAATTCTTTTTAAGATAAGGGAGATAGTTTTTCTTCACGTTTTGCATTATTGCATTACATTACATAATATTAAACAAGCAATAATCTGAGTAAATAATAGATGCAAATTATAAGATCTTTTAATTGTTAATGACATTATCTTTAATTGACATTATTTATATCGCAGGTAACTCCGAAGGAGAAACATTCCACGTTCATTCAACATTCTATGGCAGACTAAAATTAGCATCAGATTATAAAAGTATTTAAAATATCCGAAAGCATAATAATTAACAATTTAACATTCTTAAATTTTCTTGGAATGATCTCGATTTTCGTTGTCTGTTATTTCTGCTCCACTTTGGTGACGAAGGTGTAGATGTTTTCGCTCAACAACATGGGTTCCTCCAAAGCCGCAAAGTGACCGCCTCGGTCCATTTTTGTGTAGGAGAACAGGTTGACGAACCGTGTTCGGGCCGCTGCTTCTGAAACCATCACGAATTCATTGGGGAAGGCGGCGACGGCGGACGGAGTCTTGATGATCATTCTGTTAAAGAGGTTGGAAACATGAAGCCACGATAGATAAATTAATTCGCCCCCTACTCTCAATCATATCTTAATTTCTTTTAGACTAATTACGGTACGACAATGTTCGGTGGTGTCCATTCTATGATCCCTCGTCCCATTATCAGTCATCAATCCTCAGTGGAAAGGTATATTTGATGCAGGTATTATTAAGTCCCAATGGATGCCCGCGATTCTGATCTTACGTTTCGATATTGTAGGATTCCTCAGCTGGAGTGAAGTGTTCCTTGTAGAAGCGCATTGAGGATGTTATTGTGCCCGACACCCAGTACACCATCAAATTGGTTATCAGTTGAGTCATGGTGAACTTCTTGGTGAGCAGACCATCGGGGTATTGTGATCCCATCGGGTCTGTAGCGGAGGAGACTTTCTCTAGGATGTAGGCGGCCATGCCGGCTGGGGAGTTGACCACCGCCAGACCTATTTTGGGATTAGCATGCACAGATTATCGGTGTGATCGTGGGGCGACCAATGTGTTGGTGGGATGTGGTGATGACTGTCGAATCTACCTGCTGTGTCTGGTTTGGAGGCTTGCAGATGGAAGAAGCCGAGCTCAGTTAGGGCTTGTCCATAGGCGGTCATTACCATCAGCTTCTCCTGATTACTGGCACCATCTCTAATTGGAGGAGTGAAGGTGGTGGCCAGACCGTGAGCCTTACCGCAAAGATAGCACAGGTTCACTGCGTTGACGTGCATTCCCTTCACTCTGAAAAATGAATTACATTAACATTCGATGAATTGGGATTAACGGTCATTGCAATTGCTGGTTATGATATGTTAAGCTATCTCAATTGATCCTATACAGAATGTCACAAATGTCTCCTTACTTATAGGTGAGACGTAATAGTACCGCGACTTTTTTGAGGAATTTATAGTATGTGTCAGCTGAAAATACAATGGCATTTTTGCGTCTTGCCTGCAAGGAAGGAAGGACGTAATAAGACTATTCCAGTGTATGGAGACTTTTGGGACATCATGTGTTTCCATATACTTGCCTCTGGGGATATAGAATAGCCAGATGATTGGATATGTATGAGCCCCAATCACCACCCTGTACGTAATAAGACTGGAATCCAAGACGCTGCATCAGCTTGTCGAACACCTGGGCGGCGGCCACCTGACCGAAACCTATGTGTAACGAACGCACATGCGGTCAAGAGCAATACTGGGCTTGCGGTCAATACTTTGCATGCGGCGGTTAAATTCGAGCTAGTTAAAATAACTTCCGGTTCAAGCAACTAGGAGAAATCTGCCTTTACCTTTCTGATGTGGAGCTTCGGAGAATCCAAAGCCGGGAATGGAGGGTACGACCGCTTCGAAGACTATTCTCTTTCCCGGTTGGACCGTGGTGAGCAGGGGTAGGATGTCCAGAAACTCGACGAAGGTGCTGGGCCAGCCATGGGACAGCAGCAGGGGCACCACGGTCACATTACTTGGCACACGCTTGGGCTTGACATGCACGAAGTGGACGTCGATACCCTCGATCTGGGTCTTGAACTGCGGGAAGGAGTTGATGCGCGCCTGTTCACTCATCCAGGAGTAGTTATTCAGCCATTCGTCCACCACCACCTTCAGGTATTTGCTATTGAAACCGTAGTCAAAGGTGGCGCCCTCCAATGGCTCCGGGTAGATGGTCTGGCGCAGACGTCTCCTCAAGTCGATCAAAGTCTGGAGATAAACGTCGGCTCATCATTTGTGTGGTATAAGTAGTTTTTAATAAACTCGAAAAATTACCAGAGTTCGCTCGAATGTCGATCCCCGTCAGCAAACTGTTTTTCAAATATTTGAAACTCCCGTTCCCTCACGTGTCATGGCAACGATGGCACGATGGCATTTCAATTATATTTTTCGAATAGTAACGTCAGATACGTCTTTAACTTCCGCGATTGATGGTCTCATCCTTTTTGTAACCATGATTGGATTACAGAATTTGAATTGAGTGTGTCCTGTATTTTGATCTTTATTTCATTGATGGCTTACCGTGAATGGAACCCTGACACGGAATGGACGGACGCTCTGATCCTCCACGTAGCCGGTCCCGTTTCCTTTACCCCACCATCCCGCTCTCGGTGTCGGGATCTCCGCGTCGGTGTAGTCCCGGAAACTCTGGGCCATCACGGCCGACGTCATCATCAGCGCCACCAAGGCGAACGCGGCTCGATTGAATGTCACTGCAGAGTCACAGGAGAAAAATGAGCTCAGACTTAGTTCGATATTGTGAGAAGTAATCTAGCAATTATTTAATGTGCTTTTTTTTGGTTACGTTGCACCCAAATTTATTCATGTGTTTGACATGGATACTAAGATAATTGTTTTGCTCAGTTTTCATAACTTTATTTCGACTTACTTGTGAAGCAGTTTCCTTCTACTTTTGTTGCTCTGCTGCCTGGCGAACACAACTCGAATGTAGATTCTGGTCGAGCCACCATGACCTTATATACTCTTCGACAGAAATATTAAATTTATTCGCGAATCTATTGTGGATTCAAATATGACCAGCACAAGAAGGGTGTCGTTGATTAATTGTGTACCTTCCGTTTCCTACTTATTCAATTGACAATGTATGAAACCGCTGGTAAAAGGTTAAAAGGAAACGTATGGTCTTGCATATAGCTTTGCTGTGTGTGTGTTTTTTTTAACATGCTGTACTTTCGCCTGTTACAATACAAACGCTTATTCGTTTCCACCCTTTACGAGCAATCTATCTTTTATTGTCAATTTCTATGAACAATGATTACGAGCAGGAGGTTGTCAACTAATTAGATAAATCCAGGATAAACAAAGTAAAGCGAGGGCTAATAATCCTACCAAACCCAGAACACGGCTGGCGGGAACGATGACTTCCGAGCTGGCGGAACTCAGAAATGTACAAAACGACAGAAAAATTTGCGGAACATAATGACTAATCTAACTAACGAATTGATTGACCCTAAATTAGATTTTTCATTGTGTAAAACTAGGATAGTTTGTGCAACTTCTATTCCAGCCAATAATACCAATGTACCATGTGTCGAGCATGATCATGTATCGATAGATGTCTTAATTAATTATAGTGCATTATAAAGTTAATCGTAAATTAAATGGGTAGTTGGGCGTGCGTGTTGCGAATTTCTTTCGAATCGTACGAAAGTGTTGCTTGATCGCGTTTTGCCTACGATTACGGTAGTTACACATTTGTGTGAACTTGCAATACTATTGTTGTACTTTTGCTTTGTTGGAAATAATAATGTGTACTGATGTCATAGATCACATTTATCTGAGGCGTTTTGTGATGGCGAGAAACTCGTCAAGACGGCATTTGAATGGTGAAAAGGTAAACGTGAGCAATTTCCAAACGTCCTATCGATTTATCCGAGTCTTATTCTTTCCCGATTGCGTTTGACCTTTTGCGTTATCCAAAAATAGCTCTTGCTGACGATTAAATCCCGGAAATGTAAATATTGCGCAGACTTTTAAACCGAATTACAGTATTGAACTGATAGTATTACTGATTCATTTCCTGCTTAACAAGAAATACAGATTTTTTACATTGTTTTCTTTTTTGTCTCGAATCCTTAAGATTTTTATTTCCAGCTTTATCAAATGAAAATCCCTTTCGATGATGTTTTCGTATTCACTCGCCTAGTCCGCATTCACACGTCATTTATGTATTGCCCCTTGCTGTCTTTTTGTTGGCAATTACTACATACACAGGAGGGATCGTTGTGTAATTAGTGTTTGCTAACCTGTTGGGGCAGCTACCAGTGTATTTGTGCGCCCCTTTCGAAGCACTGAATTGTTGCGTATATCCGATCACAAATACGTGCAGCAATATGAAATGACAAGGCATTTTACCAACTGCACAGCCACTACGACCAAGAAAAGTCAGCGAATTAAAACATTCACCGAATCGAAAGTTCAACGAATAGTGGTAATCAACTCCTTTCGAAGCAGTACTGAGCCGATCTATAAAATTCAAAGAAAGGGAATAGGAGCCTAATGTAGTACTAACTAAAACGCTGGGAATTGCTGGACTACAATTAGAAACTCGTCAACGAAGATAGTTTAAGTTGGGTGAGTTCATACGTTTGTGTTTCGCGAATCTACATTTTCTTTATTTTCTTATCTTCGAGAAGAAATTTTAAATTTCCGTTAAAACTATCTTCGTTGCCGAGTTTCTAATTGTAGACCTGCAATTCCCAGCGTTTTAGTTAAGATCTATAAAATGTTTTTGTTGAGGAGGCTTACTGTCTTTCAAGGCTCAATGCTCTCCCCCAGGCTACAAAATACTATGTAATGTACTTTATATGAAATAATTGACACCAAAAAAACTAAGTTTTCAGGATTAGTTTTTTATTTTCTATGGAGTATTACGAGCATGAAATATAATAATCCTCGTATATTCTTATTTCTAAATAAATGCAATAATTGATATAAATCGTATACAGTATTGCACATTTTATCTATCATATTCAGTAATAGAGGCTTCCATCAGATCATCTCCATTCATTGTGCTAAAATATAATTGTAGTCTACTTGCGTTTTGTTCTGTGGCTAATTTTGAAAAAGGCTTTCTCGCTGTGCTCAGTCATTCAGCCGAAATTGTTTTTTTTTCAATCACCAGTACCCCGGGATCAAAATTTTCGAGAGCCCGCGCCGGGAATTGAACCCGGGACCGCCGAGCCACAGTGAGTCGCTAAACCAACTGGGCTACGACAAGAAAATTTCAAATAATTAAAATAAATTCAGGAAAATTTTAAATAATTTGAATAAATGCAGCAAAGCTGCGGCAAGAGTAATAAAACTCGTTAACTAGATCAAACAATTGTTCAGCCGAATGTCAGTTTGAAAGTAAATGTAAAAGTTGAATGAATAAGACAAATTTTTCCTGTTTTGAATCATTTGGATCCGACATCTTATTAACTTATGTCTGGCTACAATTGTCTACCAAATGAAGAGAGAAGTGAATATATTTCTGTGGAGAATGCCTGACAAACAGAATACGTATATTTGATGCGCTCGATTATTCGTTGCTCGTTGCTCGTCCCTTGACCACCTTGACGAAACCAAACACGTCGCCCGCCAACAGATCTGGTACTTGCAGGGCGGCAAAGTGCCCTCCTCGCGGCATGTTGTTATAGGATACAAGGTCGTTCATACGTGCACTGGTAGCGTTTAAGGGTGCCATGATGGGCTCGAAGGGGAACACGGCCACAGCGGCAGGGACTGTAATCGCATACCTAGGAATAGGAGTTGAAAGAGAGATAATACGAGTATTGAATGGCCTAGGCAGGTACAGCGACACCTGCTGGCCTAAAGATATTAGCGATCCTAATTGACGTTACTCACGTTTCCAGGTTGTAGGCGATCTCCGTTGGCATCCAGTGTTCCTTGTAGAAGCGCATGGAGGAGGTCATGCAACCAGTTACCCAATAGAGCATGAGGTTAGTCAGGAGCTGATCGTTGGTGAAGGCTTGGGGCAAAAGTCCATCGAAGTGATTGACTCCGTTATAATTGGTGGCCCAAGACATCTTCTCTAGAACATAGCTGGCCATCGCGGCCGGGGAGTTGGACACCGCCATACCTGTAAGTGGCCCGGGCAATGAATAATCTCACTCATAATCTGGCGAGCAAGTCAACATACAGCGGAATTGGTAAAAGTATGGATTGTTTTCTTTTTGTCTTTGAGCTCACCAATTGTGTCCGGTTTGCTGGCCTGCTCGTGCAGGTAGCCGGTCTCTTGCATGAATGCGTTGTAGTAACCGTTGAGGAAGGCGACGTCGGTCTGAGGTGGCGCGAAATAGGAGGCCAAACCTTGTACCTGATCGCAATTGGGGCACAGGAACACTGCATTCGTATGCATTCCCTTTACCCTGCAATACATTCATTGGCATCACTTATTCAACTTGGGGGTGGGGGCACAATTCCATTGAGGATGTAGTGTATACGTTTTATTTAAACCTCCACTTACCTGTCTGGATAGAGTACGGCCATATCGTTGACGACGACCGAACCCCAGTCGCCACCCTGCACGTAGTAAGAATTTAATTTAAGACGGCTCATGAGCTTGTCGAACACTTGGGCGCAGGCCACCTGACCGAAACCTAGACGCGAAATACAGGTATAGATTAGGGGGATGTACCATTACAATATGTACCCACAAGCAGCCCCGGATGGGGCCTATGGCGGGAGTCGAAAGACCAGTTGAGGACAGAAATGGGTTTATTTTAAAAGGCTCTGGATTTGAGGCTCTGTTAGGTCATTCCACTGTCTACACACTCTAGGGAAATGGGAGTTAAAATATGACGCAGATGTACATTGAAGCTCGTTCACCATTCTAGTGTGACCCTTTCTACTTCTATTAGGAGCTGGGCACATCATTTCCCCGATATCAACATTGCAATCCCCCTTCAGAATTCTGACCAGCAACCACAACGTTTCATACCTTTTACTTGGGGCGCATCAGATAAGGGGTAGCCGGGAATGGATGGTGCGACGACTTCAAAAACGAAATCGAAGCCGTCCCTCGGTGTGGTGAGCATTGGAATGAAGTCCAGAAATTCGGCGATTGATCCTGGCCATCCGTGGACCAGTAATAGGGGTACCACGTCCATGCTGTCATAGACACTCTTTTCGGGCTTGGCGTGCAGAAAGTGAACATTGAGACCTTCGATTTGGGTCTTGAAGTTGGGGATGGCCTTGATTTTGGCTTCGTGTGTTCTCCATTTGTACTCATTTCGCCAGTACCGGACGATGGTCTTCAGATAGTCTTCGTTGAAGCCGTAAGTGAAGTTGACGTTCGGCAACGGTTTGGGAAAGATGGTGGCGTCCAATCTCACATTAAGATCTGTTAGGACCTAGAAACGAAATCGTATTGAAGTTTGTTGTTTGCTTCAAATGAACGCCAATTTTCGAAATATATAACACGGGACTAGCAAAAATGCTGACCTTGTCATCAACCTTCCAATCGTATTTGTGAACTCTGGTGTCCTCCTTGTAGGTCCTGGGATTGCCCGCTCCCCAGTACGCTTTCGGATTGGCCTTTGGCAGTGGCTCAGTTTTGTAGCACTGGACCACGGCGAAGGCGACCACGATGACCAAAAGCGAGATGGTCAAGGTGCGGCTCATGGCTGCTGTCACTGTAGCCAGGAGTAATGGTGTGGGGGGAGGGGGGAGGAACGATTAGAAATTGTTAAGACACATCGATTTTATGAAGAATAGAAACTAGTGAAAGTCTAGTGTGTGTTGCGCACAAATTGATGAAATGACTTCGCCGTATACTTCAGTTTAACGGTTCGAGATAAGAAAGGGCGCAAAAGTGTCGGGAAGTGTAGAAGAAAGTGGAATCAAGCCAAGTGCACTAAACGACATGGTAGTACACGGTCGTATAAATGATCTAGCGTAACTATTTGGTAATTGAGCGAGTCATTCCAAGGAATTGCGCTCGAACGATGCTCCCGGGCCCTTCTAAGTCTCGCTATTTTATTTCTTCCTTTGTTTCAATGCGTCTACAGTGTAGCATTATCGTGGAAAATATTACTCAGCAACCTTTGCTTGTTCTATTTTAACTCGAAATTTCAATTATGAATTGAGAAGATGTTGCGCCAAAGTCAGTTGGTCGAATCCGAAAAGAAATATTTGATTTAAATCCGTGTTTATATAACTTAAATGGCGAGAAACCATGCTGCATTTTGTGACGTTTAATTTCTTTCTAAAATTGTTAACAGTCTTTGGCAACTTGATTTGCTGTAACCTCAATTTTTCGTAAGCGGTTAATTTCATATTCAATGTAGGACCGAAATAATAAATGCCCACAATTAGAATTTTCTAACGTTAATAATGTAATCGTTTCATCGCAACAGATTTTTCAAATGAATATGTGATTCGTAAATGAGATAGTTAAATTCAGATAGCAAATTAAGATAGCTTAAGATTGAGTGAACCTGTATCTATGTGCGTTTTGCGATGAACTTGAAAAGATTAACTATTTAAAATAAGTTAGGAATTAAATAAATGGTTCGCTGTATTATCCCATTTTATGATTTATAAAAAAAATAATTCGAATATGTAATCTGGATTGGCAGTTTAAATTGTGAGCTCCAATGAGGATTTTTTTTAATTTGTCGGAATCATAATCGTTCGTTAATCGACGCTATCAATTGAACTAAATGCAAGAGTAGAGGTAGGTGAGAGATCGAGTTCGACTGTACTCACTTTTCGGTTGATCTGTTGTGAAGTTTGGCTCTCGATTGTGGGATCCGAACCCCAGTCCGCGCTATTTAACGAGGAACACATTCGCGCGGACGTCTGTGTAAACCCCCAACTGCATACGCCATAAAACAAATATTGGATCGACCTTGGTTAGATATTCCTTTCCCAGCGACTTTCTGCGAGCGCGCGTGTACAGTTGAGCGAATGGAACGGGCGATCGAGGGATCGACATGAGAGGCCAAAGGGCTCAGGGAACGGGGACGGGGACGGGGGGAGTGATGGATGGGAGGGAACGCTAGACTTCTCCACCAACCACTAACAATTTCAATTTTGGCAAGTACACATTATCTTTCTCCTTGATCAATGATTAGTCAAACAGCTGTCCACTAACCTCAGCACTCTAATATTAATGTCCGTCGACAGAATCGGATTTTTTAAAATATTAAAATGAAGCATAAATTCCAATGCAAACGCTCAATTACATATCTCGCACGCCCCCCCCCCCCCCTCCGACCAATGCTCGCAAGTGTTTTTAATAAAATAAAACAGTTCGTCACATGTTGACTGCAAGTTGTTAATAAAAACGCAATACGTTTATTATTAATTTTAGTTAATCCTTGTTAAATAATAGTTACGCTACAGTGTATTATTTTATTTGATGAGTTTGACACCGACTCTGCTCGTAATTTTTCATCAGGCGCTGTCCTGGACACAACTTGCCATTTATTATTTACTGTATATTGAAAACGTCCTATTCTCATTATGTTTGACGTTAATTATTTTTTATTTGATTTAAAATTTATAAAATGCTATGATATGTCATTTTAAAGTTTAAAAAATCGTCTCTTCTCGTGTTAATGCGTTTCCCAAAACCAGGAGTAGCAAAAAAATATGGACAAATAATAAATCAACATCACGTATACTCAAATGGGTACGTGTTGTAACGATTACAAGATGTTTCAATATGCCAACAGCAAACGTATGCTGTTTATGTGCATATCCTATTTGCGCAAACACATTTAAAAGAAACATAATTTCCAATAATTTCATCTGTTTAATATTGCGCTCACCCAGACGCCAGTATCAATACAAAAGTCGCCAACACAGGTCAAATATGTGTTCTCCATGTGTTATGACTGGGAATTAAAAAGTTTGCATTTTACGACTGTGTATCGATGTAGGTCAGTCGCCGTATATGCGTGATGTGTCATGTTTATAAGGTTTATTCCGTTTTTTATTTGTAAACGAGACACACATCGACGGAAGCATTTTATGGAGTCCTCAATTGTCACGGGCGTATTGTTGCGCTACGAGCGTTCTATCGAATTCTTTTGCGGTTGACTTGATGATATTTTAGCGTATAAATTGTGCACAGCTTAATTATACGTGAATTTACCTTTTGGGCCCCGCGACCTTGGCTTTGAATTTTCGTAGCTCAAGAATGTTGGCCCGCTGCCCATCAGGAAAGTCAAGAGCTCTGGTCAATGCGGCCAAACCATCTCAACTGGCATAAGAATGTGTGCCATGCAGGAAAACCAATGGGGGAGGTTCTCGTCGATGTTCGAATCTGGAATGAGACTTCTAGAAATAAATATACTGTACATGGTGGGAGTAACGAGATCAGTAACAAGATTTTAGCTGCCACATATTTAAAACCCGTTGGCGCTGTAAAAGGTAAGGTACATAGTATAAGACGTGTGGTAGAAAAATTGACTAGGGATTAAAAAAATTAATATTTGCCAACTTTTGTTTTTCAAAAAGCAAAATCGATTAGGTTTCATTTTGATGACGTTTAGTTCGGCCTTGTAATTGTCCAAGGGCACAGGAAGTGTCAATTGAATCGCTGGTATATGGCGTGTCCAACCAGTTCTGATGTATTTCGGCGGCGCTTTTTAAAATGTGAACGCCAGAAAGGACTTTGCCAAAAAGGCAATTCTCTTAGATGGTCTAAAACAATAAAGTCGGCTGGGCTCAAAATCATTCCCGTATACATTACAGACGAACAACAGGAGCGACAAAGTTTTCTCATCTCAATTTCTAATGTCAGATTTTTTGGCACTCGCGCTACTTCAACAAAACGAATCGCACAATTACGTTTGACATTGTCGGTCGCGCATTCGTGTGTACACGTGTATACGTGGACTCCATTCTTTCTCTTATCACTCAAATCTCTCGCTTTCTTCTTCATCAGACAAAATCCGCGCGATAGAAACAATAGCGACGTGACTGTTGACTCGCGTCGACCCACCAAGGGCGGGACGCAAAACATAAAATTGTGAGAATTCGGTTTTACCGAACAAGGTGTGTTCAAACAAAACCCTAGCGGATCACATGCACAGTGTGGTGGGTGGGTGGATTGTTTGCGGATGGAGAAAGAACGCGATCTAAAAATCACGCAATTTCAATTGGCGGTGAGTTGCGTGCGGGCTTATGTATTTGATTCTGGGACTTAGGGCGAGCGAGCTAGATACACACAATGTACTTTCATCTATGCTCGGCTGTAATTTACGATGTCTTGTTTATCCGAAATTGTCTCGTTTCGTGTCTGTTAGACATCTCCAGGGTGATGTATCCGGAATCGAGCTTCTATACGCACGACATTTCCTAATTACGGTGTAAAGCACTTAGTCAGAAAGTCGATTTTAGGAATAGGAAGAAAACCGGAATGAATGTTTTTCAGAAGTAAAATAATTTTTTTAATCTAAAATTTTGACTCTGAAGTTGGATATTTTTGGGAAGCATATTGGCAACGCTTATCCTCAATTTGTATCGGTTATCCAGCAATCGGTTATCCTAAAAAAATAGCGGTTGACTATGGCTCGGCGGTCCCGGGTTCGATTCCCGGCGCGGGCTCTCAAAAGTTTCGATCTTGGGGTACTGGTCGTTCCCCCTCGCATAGTGCCTGAGCACCATGAGGGGACGTAACGACTACAGTTGATATTTTTTTAAAAAAATTATTACTACGTACTATACTTTTTCATATAGTTTGGCTGTTTCTGTCTTCGATGAAAATCAGGCAGAATATAGGTCCACAAATTTCTAAGTTAACGCCGTTAATTTGAAGTCTCGATTTTGCGTCATTCTTGAGATATCAGTAGTTGTAGTTTTAACCGCTGCCATCGCTTAATCGGCAAATTCAAATATGGCGCTATTCTTCAGCTCAAGAGCCCTCTCACTGCTTTCGATTGCTGCCAGGGATATAATCACATTTTTTTCACGAGATCCCGATTTTTTTCAGTTCATTTTTATTTAATATCTCATATATCTATTTTCACAAAATGGAAAGAAACAACTTTGCCATTTTCAGCAGATTTGTTTTCTTGAAGTTGGTAAACGTTTGTTTTTGAAAATCACCGCGTTTGAGTCACGAAGAAACAAATAATTGTTCCAATATAATAAAAAATTAAACATTTTATCATGAAACAAATTCATGGATAGCGTCTTTCACTTTAGCTGAACGCAGGGATTCGAATAATCATATTTTTACTATTTCAATAATGGATGGTATATCGGCTAAAATATCAGGCTCTATTATCTGCACCCATGATAGCCTTAAGAAAGCGTGTCCTTTTGAGTGCGGTGATTTTGTGCCGAATCCACTCACTCCCCCGGAGAAGGAGACCATCACACGCGCACACTTGTGTCCCACTCATTTCGATTATGGTTAATTGTCCGATTGCGTGACTGGGACCGGCTTGTTGGGCGTGTGTATAAGGGGGAGGGGATATGACTGGATTGGCAATGTCACTGGATCAACCTCAAGTCATCTCACCCTGGTTTGCCCTGAGTGCTGGCTGTGGGCAAACAGAAACACCTGGCGTGATGACGTCCATCTTGGTGACTGACTCACAGTACAGAGTGAGGGGGTGAAGGCTAGATATTTTACCATTGTCCATTTCCTGTCCAAAAATCCGTGCCCAGATCTTCCGATCCTCTGTGACATACATTGTTCAGCTCGTTTAATTTTAGTTGTTAATCTTTTTTTCTTTATTCACTGTAGTGCGTATTACTACAGGAGTTTCTGTACCCCTCTTGGTGCTTTGGCACTATGTGAGGACACATTTTCACCAGTACCCCGGGATCGAATAATCGAGAGCCCATACCGGGAATCGAACCCGAGACCGCTGAGCCACAGCCAATCGCTAAACCAACTGGGCTACGATGAGTCAACAATTTGTCAACGAGTTGAATATTAAATTCAGTAAATATTTCCCTTTTTAACAGGAAGTGACATGGTCTCTCTCAGCAACTGCATTTTTTCAAGTTTTTATTTGGAGTTTAAAATCTTATCTTTTAAAAGTATGGAGCTCCGGGTTGTCAATTATTCTTGCTAAAATTAATTTATAATAAAAGTAATTCATGAATAATGATTCTTCAATCTCAAACTTATTCAACACATTTATTCATAAAAAAGTATTTTCTTAAAATACAGTAAATAAACATATCAAGATAACCCAGCTTTCTCAGGAGACACAACAGAATAAGGGAACCAAATCCCTATTAGAAGCTCAAAGTGTCACCAACCTTCTAGAAGGAACTGTGCCTGCAGCAAAATCAAAAGAATGTAGTTCATAGAAAGATTTCTGTTGAAATCCGGGTGGAAACTGGCCACTGCCAGCTAGTAGAAATTATTTAATGGGGACAGGAACACTATTATTTGCAGGCCTAAATACTCAGCTGGAATA
>JAQGBY010004430.1:0-16652 GCA_034698785.1 Mycogona germanica | reverse complement strand
CGGTAAATTTAAACAATTAATTTTATATTTCATTGGTGGTTACTGTAACCCCAGGCAAAGCTGGGAACCCCTCTTGTTTTATTATGAAATATTGAAAATCGAGATCTGAAAAGTGGTCGCTAGCGAATTGTGTTGGTGTACTAAAGGTATGTTAAACTTTATGCAATTTCATTGAGCCGTTCGCCAGTTAGTCTCCGGACAGGAAAATCAAAATCTCTGTTTTATAATATAGGATAACAGTACACGTATCCTAACAACCGATAATTGAATATCTGAACCAGTATCCACTAATTGAAAAAAATTAAAATATTGAATCTATCCATCTTTAGATTCGTCTCGTAGCTTAATTAAAATTCGTCGTCAATGTGGGCGACGGCCTACGTTTGTTATAACCATATAAATCGGACGTGACGCTACCGCTGGAACTTGCAACCTGCCTTTAATACAAATTTCTAATTAAAAAATACCGACCAGAATGAATCTTTTGTGCTCAGAATGATTTGCCGTTTCGATGAGGCGGATGTAATTATATGAGACTTGATAGGCGATGCACTGGAATACAACAGACTAACATGACACACCATAATTTGGAATTGCAGGTTGGGCTGCTGAATTTAAAAAAAAATTGGCGTTTTATATCGGATAGACAAACTATTGTCGAAACTCGACTAAAATTCCAGCACTTTATCTGGTACCGTGGAAATCGGTGCCTCGATTCATTTGTAATTGTTCTATTACAAATGAACATTCTGACTATTTCAATTTTTCTTCTAAAAATGTTCTTCTAATTTTGCATAGGTTGGATGCTAGTATTTTTAGTGAAAGTCCGTTGGATATTTTTCGTTGTAATGAGTGTGGGGTTGTGGCTCAAATTATTGAATCAGATAAATGTTGTCAGTGAGGGATCGGTCACTCCGATTCGCAACGACCACAATCACAATGATAAATTTCGAAAGGACTATCAATTCAATTATTAGATATCTGTTCACCAAATAATCAAACAAAATCATCATCTGAAATGTTTCGAGAAATTGAAACGCGCAGAGCCAACTTCTAAGCCAATGTAAAAATCGAAAAAGATTATTACGGACAAAAATTGTATTATAGAAAATATGTTGGAATGTTATTGCTATATTATGAAAACTTTAGAAAATATGACATTCACGTCGTGATTTCCTGTCAATTATCCGTAGTTAATCGACTTTCTAGGGCGGATCATTACACGATCAACGAAAAGAAATTGAAATTAATATATCACATCATTCTGAGGTGCATTCAGGTGGATCTAGGGGTTCATCGGTCGTATGAATCGCTAGTCCTTCAGACCGGAAATCACCTCGAATAAATTTAAAGTAAATGACGTTGGATTCTCAATTTTGAAAAAGTCGTGTCAGATGTACCTGCTTTTGTGCCTCGACTACACTTCGAACGACAAACGTTGAAAGTCATTCAAGATTTTGCTATCAAATTCAATATCAACGGCAACGATTTCGCTAACAGAACATCGAGAACAGTTGACAATACATATATGGGAGGGTTTCTTTTATTTTGCTTCATATATTCAGTATATTGAATGTGTGGAATACGGATACGACGTGGCGTCGATATACCAAAAATCCATTCAGCCTGGGATTGAATTTAGTTTTTTTTCGTCGATGCATTCAAAGATACTCGCATTTAGTCTGATCCACTGGCACGAATCGGGCACTGTCGACTCTTCCTTATGTTAATAACCGTTGAACCTCTCGACTCGAATGCAAATTGAATTTTATCCTTTCCTCCAATATAGCCGTTATCCTCGTGAGCCCTTCTCTTTCCAATACCTCTTTTGGGTAAATAATATTTTGTTCGGGCGCCGTCCTGTAAGCACATCTTGCATAATAAAACACGGTTTTCGGTTACGTACAAAAATGATTGCAACGAATGCATTCCGCGAATCAATGCAAGACGCGTTAAAACATTGAAACAAAATCGGCGAGCGCAAGAGCACGTAAATGACAAATTAACAACTGCGCCCATCTCAATATGCCCAAGAATAAAAATGGAGTCAAAATTTGAGCCCAAGGGCTACATTCCGCTAATCGCACTTTGCACTTTTTTCTACGGAAACCACCAACGTGAAAGAAAACAGCAAAAATTTGAATTTCAAATTTGAAAACTTCAAAAGATTCGCCTTTTATCAAATGTTTTCTGACAGCGACACACTTTCTTTACAACTAATACAACAATAAAATTTTAAAGACAAGTTTGACTTCGAATCGGAAACACTTATTTATATTATTGAAGACTATATTAAAAAACATCATTTGTTTAGAGACATTTGCAGACGCATTAGAAATTAATATTGCCAAGTATCTTAAAAAGTCGATTAAAATCTGATCTCACTGGAATATTAAAACTCATATGTTACTTTTTCATTTTAGCAGAGTGACCTAAGAGGCGCCTTTAGCCAGTGGAGGGATCCCAGGAGGAAAATTTAAGGGATCTTTTGACGCGCGAATCCCGGTGCGTCAGGTGAGCATATTCGGTGCACTCACGGAGAGGACAATTTTCAATAATACTTTCCGGCGATGGAATAAGTTAATTCGCCCTTCGCCGACGGAAAAGAGAATCCATCAGTGATAAAATTGGAAGGAACGGCGCATGCGCATCTTTAATGCACAAGCGCGCGTCTTTGCGAACTTCAGAGAGTGTGAGACGAGCAAGTCTTCAATGTAATGCTGACGCTGTATCCTACTGAGACACTGCTTGGCCTGAATCGAACACGTACTGTTCCGTTTAACCAACTCTGAAAGATGATGTCTCACTATCAAACTTAGTTCCGGAACTTCAATAACAAGTAATTGCTAAAGGAGGTTCACCGTTGATTGAACATATTAAACCACCCCTTACAGGAAATTTTGCCTAACCTAGGCTGCCTAGGGAAGGGGTCTTTAACGTCCCGATATCGTACAGGTACGGGTCATTATTTTACTTCTATTCCGAAAGAAGGCGTGTGTAGGAATTTCCCTCGCCCGAAAAATTGTCATGAAGGTGTCGGCTGGAATCGAAACCGCGATCATGGGCCACGAGGAAACCTGTAGTTACGGAACTTAGCGAGACAGAACTTTGTGTCAATCGAAAAACGTTTAGGATGTTCTTGTTCCATCCAGTGGCTCCACCTTGCCCAAAGAAGAATCATTTTATGGAAATGTCATTTTGTTTTGGTCTAGCGCACGTGCGAGTTGAATATCTCCAGCGCGATGATTTTCTACAAGTCCTCTCCAGAATGACTACGCGATTCCATGTGATTGAAGGATATTTTTCAGGTGTAAACCGAAAAATTGCAGTTTCGAGGAGCAGGCTCCTTGTAGCGTTTGTTGCTCCCATCACGATGAGACTTTTTCCTACTTTGAAGGGAGCCTCGCACGGAATCCATGTTCACTGAACGCAATGAAGCGCAATCACAAGAGCGTGAGCGGCAATGGCATGAGGAGAAAGCGCTACAGTAGCGCTCTCAGATCAGAGTAGCGCGCGCTCAGCATTGGCGTCATTTCGGCGTTTAGCAGACGCCAATGTTGTTGCGGTGAAGGCTCACGAGGAGCCGATCTTTTAATTTTACATGTAAACGCAAAGGATCGTATGAGCGTTGGTCGCATATGATTGGAGAACGCGACCTAAAAACATCGGCTCCTACGTGTTTCCTCTTTTTAGGCTTAACTAAATATGGCGTCAAATAACGTTCTCGGGTCCCACGAAGATCAGGCGAATCTGGGGTAAACACGTTCAGAAAATAGTGCTCACATTTTCTTTTTGCAATCTTGCGTGCATTAGAATTGTCAATTGTCTTGAGGGCGAGTATGGGAGGGTTCCTCACGCTCTCCTCGCTCTCTCTCTCTCTCTTAAACATCATTATCTTAGAATGCAGAGTCGCGGGCATTATTATCTTAGCCCATTCTGACGAGGAAATTGTGAAGCCACTCTACAGTATATGGAAGTTTAGAAGGAAAAAAGTTATTGTGTGTCGGTTTATGCTAGGGTAAAATGATGTTAGACGTCGAGCAGTTTACCGTGCTGGTTAAAATTAAAATTGCTTTTCGATTTTGGCGTTATTGTGTTAAGGGGTCGTCGAGTATGAATCTCCATTACAGGTATATCGCTCGTAGATAATAAGACATTTTTCTGGGTAATGGACCGAGGAGCTGTGTCTTTAACTCATGTTCAATGAAATCAACTTTCGACTTTAATTCAGATGGATTTCTGGGTTCGAATCTTCATCAAGGTGTAAATAAATGTTGTGGATCTCAATTTAAGGTTGTGGTTGAGTTTGATTTCAAACGTAATTAATGCCTTGATCAACTTTGTTGGTAGATTTCTCAGTTTGAATATTAAATTGTTGAATTAATTTTAAAATTGACCTTGAAATAAGGACTGATGTGGCTTATGATTCAACCTTGGATGTTATGACAAGTGATATGATAAATCTAAAAGCTGATGAAATGCGCAATATTTTGTGGATATTTTTGTAATTTTTCATTGCAATTGTTAATAATTGGGAAGAGAAAAATATATCCCACGTATAAATTGAGTTATGCAAGAAAACGTCAATGCCAGACGTAATTGGTCGATCCTTTATCGCAACGACGTACACGGGTTATCTACCAAACCATTAGAAGCTCCTTCACCCGAACTCTTAACTGTATTACACGAATTTTAACAAAAAAGTGAATGGGGCATGCTTTAAGGCATTCACTTGACACCACCCCCCTCAAAACGCCGTCAATTCGAGCTCCGTTTAAATCAAATTATTGACTGTCAAAAATTTCCTTCACCCTCTCAGTCTCCTCACCCCGTAAATGCCGGTAGATGTCGACATTTGACTGTGCATCCCCCATGCAACATGTGGTTGTCTTTACTTAATCGTTATCTTAAGTTGACAGCGGAGTCTAGGCGACACACGCAGACGTCAACATTGAAACCGCCATACACCTAATTTTTCTCTGTAAAATTAATATTTAATTAACGAAACAGCATAACAACATGAACTAAAGTAAAAGGATCTCAGAACTTTCTGTACTATATCCAGAGTAAAGGTCATGTCGATGTATTCAGTTGTTTTCTGGGCTCTCGAATCACCGTCACTGACAGAAAACCATCAACTCTGTTTTAAGAGATTGGTCGATAAGCAATTAGTTTCGTTTGATTGCCGTTAGGTGCCACTACCGGTTTCGTTTTTCCCTCAATCACGGCCCCTTCATTTGGCCACCGGAGTGCAGCTTCTTTAACCCCACTCCACCCATCCCCCCCCCCCAACCCCTGCTCTTATCTTCTCCAGTCGATCGTCTCGGAGAGCCGTTTTCTTACTTCGACGCGTGTAAGGAGAAGAAGGCGCGTCCTTTATGAGCGTGTCACTGACGGGTAATTATTGATTTTCGTGTCAAACTCCCATTAAAACACGGGCACATGTAAACCAATAAATTACGTTCTCTAATGATTGCCGCGGCTGCCGTGGAACTATTTTTCTCCGGGATTTTTGCATTTTCGAGCTCGGTGGTGGCGACGGTGGCGACGGCGACACGGATTTTTACAACCGCCCTACGTGTTGTTCACAACCTATAAAACTAGGGAATGAAGAGAGCGCGCCACTATTGTTCCGAGGAAAACCGCACTCCTTTTTCTATCTCCATCTCTCTGACTGGGTGCGCACGTAAATGTTGGTTCCAACGCTGTTTTTCCCACCCCCCCCCCCTGTCCCCCATTTGCACTTACATCCACCTGAGACCATCCCAGTGCAATTACAATTACAATATGTACCCACAAGCAACCCCAGATGGGGTCTATGCCGGGGGTCAAATGACCAGTTAAGGACAAAGGTGTGGTTGTCCTATCCTAACAGGCTGTTGTCTTGAGACTCATTTAGGCTATTCCACTGTCGACACACTCTGGGGAAATAGGAGTTGAAGTACGAGTCACATCTACAATGCAGCTCCTGAACCATTTTAATATGTCCCGCTCTTCTACGCCCTCATAATCTCACAATTTACCCAATTTTCACATTACAATCCCCCTTCAGAATACGAGCCAAAAGCCCAATATCTTAATTATTATTGAAAAAGAGACGTCAGATGATTGGTTGTTGTTTAAACTTGTTAAACCCCAATTGCCTTGGCGCTTTCACAAGTCACTGGGGTACCAATTTTTGACTCCTCGCCTATGAATATAGCGAAGTACAGTTTAATTAAAATAACAATGATACGGTTTCTTCTCCTGATAGTTGTCGATACGCTGTGGTGAATTTCCCTAAATAATCAGTGGGCTCTTTAGTGTAATAACACAGGTTGATCAATATAAGGAAAATGTCTTGGACTTCCGGATTGGGCGTTTAGTAGATCTCGTGTGGCTTAGCGGTTCGCGTGTCGAGCTGTTATTTCCCTGATCACTGGTTCGGCTCCCGAGCGAGACCTTCGGAATTTCTCTAGGGAGAGAAATTTCGTGGCGCCAGTGTCTGTGCAATTTCAGATAATGATCCCTACCTAGGTTTTGTCTTAGGCTAGGCAAAATTAACAGGGTGAAAACGCTAGTGAACTACCCTCCTTAACAATTAGCTCAAACCACAGATGGCGACATCTGCAATCAGCTGTCACCTGTCTCAATACGACGAAATGTGCGTCAACTAGTGATAAAGCTCAGCGAGCAAAATATGAACTAATATGACGAAAATGTGAATCGCCAACATTAAGAAAGAGTTTATTAGTTCCTCAACTTTCCTGTGAAATTATTCGGCGATGTTAGCAATTTCTTAAGATTAGTTATTATGAACGTACCGAAGAAAAATGTATGATTCCCGAAGACAATTTCTTCGGATGACATGTTTACGTTAAAATTGTCGTCAGCGTCTATTAAATTGGCTTGCTAAGACCGTGGGGTCTACGGAGGATATTTATACATAAAAATCGACCGATATCCAGGGATACTTTCTCTCGCAGACAATAGGCGATTTCGGCTTCGGGGGCGATAGAGAGAGAGACCCCAGAGCGCTGGGGCTAGAATAATGGTGGCGTAACGGTTCTCGCGAAAATTACGAATTAAGAAACCATTCTGATAGAACTGATGAATCCATTGAAATTAGTAACGCGATGCGATACCCTATTTTTATTGCTCGCTATTCAATAGTGAAAGGAAAGAAAGGGTGCGTTTTTTTCTTTCCTTTCCACCCTCCCTACGTCAACGTCGTTAAAAATATTTTAATTGGATCGAAGTCGGAATTCTATTTTCGACATCCGCTTATCTGCGAGTGCACACATTTTTAAACCGCCAACCGGCTGGTGGTGAATTAATACGCGGAATCACATAACGTATTAAAATCGGACATGCAAAATAGAGTTTTTAAATTAGTTATCTGGACATTTCCATAGAAAGTAATTACTTCAAGAATGCAAAGAAGTTGTTTTAATCTTATTAATATATACATACGTCTTTAAAGGATCATATCCATAATTTTACTCACGGATAAATTTTGCAATATCAATTGTTTGACTAGTTGATATTAATTAATTAATCTAATTATTTAATTGAAATTGAGATTGTTTTCCGAATTGAATATATATCAAAAATGAAAATTGAAGACTAAAGCATAATTAGGATTCAAAACGTTTGATAATTTAATTCTCTTTTCTTTTCATAACGAAAATGCATTTTCTTCCTATTTTGAGAAATACTCTGTGGTATCCTAAGGTAGTGATCTGTAAAGATTGGTTAGTAATCTGAAGTCTTAAGACTTCAACGGTTGATATCTCGAGAAATACTCAAAATCGAGATCTGAAATAACTTGAGATCGACTACAAATTAGCGGAACTATCTACAGCTCTAATTTTCTTCAATTTTGTTAAGCAATTCGTAACGAAACACTAAAACAGGAAAGAACGTTTAAATGCATTGGTGAGTTTAAAATCTCAATTGTGGTCAGATGGAATAATTTCCTGGCATCTGCTGGTTAGACCCAAACAATGTGACATTTCCTCGAATCAAAACGTGAAAGTAAGCCAAGTGTAAATGGGGCTTAAAGAATACGACAATGGCGCCATCTAGAGATATTCCGAGGTCGAGATTGTGTTTCCCGTATCGTGAGCGAGGCGAGTGAATAATCGAAATTGTTATTTATACGTGAGACGTCACTGAATTATCCGAGGAATTCTGACAAGTGGAGCTGCCGAATAAGGTGACAACCTCTCTCTACACGCGCAAGTCCAGAACGCGCGACTGACACATTCTTCCAACGCTTCTCGTTCTTAGTCGACCGTTTCTTAAGACGTTCGTCGGGGTTTGGGGGCGATACGCGACTACTTCGAATAATTCGGTGCCGCCGTTATCTCTCGCTATTCGCTGTGCCTGTTTTACTTCAATCGCATAGCGAAAATCGCTATATTTCGTCTTTATGTACGCCTTGTCTTACTCTTACCCTTCAAGAGGTAAGATTCGGCGTCTGACGTTGATGTGCCAGTGCACAGACATAACAATAATAGTGATGCATTATTCTTTTGTTGTTCTTTCGTTGCTGCTAACGATTTATTTAAGACCTGTTTTTGTCTCATCTGCAATATTTTATTATAAAAACAGGACCTCATGTTTTTCTGGTCGGAGACTAACTCCTGAACGGCTCAATGAAATTGAATAAAATTTTACCTTCTGATACTACATCACCATAGTTCGCTAGCGTCCCATTTTCAGATCTCGATTTTCAATATTTTAAAATAGAATAACCGTTCAAAAAATCCTCCTAACCTCACATTCGCCTCAAAAACAAAATATGGCGTCTCAATAACAAATGCATGACGTTGACGATTTCACGTGGTAACAAAGCACACCAGATTACATTTCCATCACATACATTTATATTTACCGAAATAATATTTTAAATTCAAAACCAAATTAAAATAAAATTATTAAAAAAGAAAATTAATCAAATGAATATTTTGAATAAGACGAATCTCCAACTACATCGTTTTAACAGAAAATTCTGTAGTGATACACACTAAGGTGAATTTAAAAAAAAATGCACAACAGAGTTTTTAAAAATATTAGAAAATATTTTTGCTGTCATGTCGGGGACATCCGAACAAAGTCTGACTATTTCTCTACTATTAGGAAATTAGTTGTACTATACGCTAGACTTCGTAAGCACAAACAATTATTTATTCGACTGCGAAATTCCATCATTTGAAGGAATTCACTCATTCCAACAATCTCATTTGCCAGTTCAAAAGGAAACATTGTCTCATAATATTGTGCTTACAGAACTACTGTACATGAAAATGAGACAATTCTTTTGTCTTTGCTCTAATTTATCCTGAGAACGAATTCGTTCAAGCTAAAATTGTGCTGTTCCTTGAATTGTCTCGATGTGTTTATAAATAGCGTTGACCAGTTTGTTTCTTTTTAACGTGTCTGTGCTCAAAACTTAATTTTCAGAAACGTTTTATTGTTTGCGAGCAATAAAGCATTATTGTTTTGTGAATACAGAGTAGTGAGACATTTTCTTGATACATGCAAACTCGAGGTTTCGTTTGTTTTCTTTCGTCGCTTTATTATTTCTTTCGTTTAAAATAACCTTCTTTATAGTTTGTGTAAGCGAGTGCAACTTCGTCGACCAGATAAATGCAACTAAAGTTGGGAATGGTCCCATTAAAATATCGGAAGTAAATGTTTTCCTGACATAAATAGCATTTAGCGTTTGTTACAGAGATTATCAAGTTGGCGACGATCCTCCCGCTGACAAATTGATTTGGATTAATTGTTCCTGGAGAGAACCCAAATATTCCATGAATCTGTCATGTTTGTTATATATTTGTGAAGGGCTCTCAGGAGGATGTGCCCTGGTTAGGTGTGATCATTTCGCTTACCCGTGAAATGGTCGACACTGAACACCACTTTCACTTGGCTCGTTTCCGAGATGAGTGTGTTGGGGTGGTCAGCCTCGCCGCAGAAGAAGCCGGTGGACGTCTGGCGGCTGGTCATCTCGTTGGTGTTGCTGTTGCTGCCCACGCCGCTCACATCCTTGCCGTCGATGATCTGGATGTAGCCGTCCGCGCAGGAGGTCGCGTTCACCAGCCGACCAACTTTGAACTTAAAGAACCTGTAACCCATTAAAAGAAATAATCATATTCATGAGTTATTATAGCCACACATTTCCATATAGAACCAAATTTCATTACGGTAAAATTGTTACACTATTGCCATGACGTCAGAACACGTGACGAACGAATCTCCCTATCTCATGATTCACACGTAACACAGATTTTAATTTAATCACTGACAATGACATAACTGCCATTCTTAAAAATATATCAAGTCTGATCAATCAAGGAAAGAAGATATTGTTGGACAACAATCAAATCCGGCAATCAAAAATTGCAACGATGCACTGTTTAATCCAAGAAACTAAAAAAATTACATGGAGTTACTAATTTCTCTATTTTCGTGAATTAAACATCGCATTCCGTGAAACTTTGATTGTTGTCCTCAAATCTCTTCGTTCCTTGTGTTTAATAAAAATGTAAAAACACGATACAATTGAGAAAACAAAAAAATATATTTTCATATTGAGTTTCTGCACCCAATATATTACTTGCTATTTTCCTTAGACATTGTTTATTCATTATCTAGTTATTTATTTAGAATGTTTCCTGATTCTTCTAACAAGACAAATGAAATACATGAATAACAAAATCGCGGTTGAGTGCCTGGGATCTTCACAATGCACGGATCAATAATTTCAGATATTCCTCCCCAACATCGATTGAGATTTACTTAGTGCTGAGATTTGCGGGCAGGAGGGGGGGGGGGTGGACTTATATAGCTCGCAATTTTTTTTAAAGAAAAGCATTCGTTGATCATCCTTCAACGCGTCTGTCGCTTTTCCTCCCCAATACCAGCTTTCTCTATGTTAGTTTTCCCAGCATCGGCTGTCTGCGAAGGAACGACTCGGTACTTGCCCGGGCGCCAAACAACTATATAAACTTAGCCCCCACTTTACACTTTAGATTTTCTTTTTTTTTTTTCGAACGCTGAATAAATTATGGTCGCTTTTGCACACACACACACACACACACTAACACCCCATGTGTGAGGGTTTTTGTTCGCCGTGCGTCAATTGCACATGGCCCCTTATATATATATATGCAGGATGTCTACTGTTTGGGAACAACGTCTGTCCCAGGAGGGCGCGTCTTTGTCTGGTGTTTCCTTCGTAGAAGCTAGGAGCGCCACTTTGAACGATTGAAAGGTTAGATCGTCAGGTTCCACACTGTTTGGAGGTTAGCAAACATGTTTTCAAACTGGTGAAGACATTTTGAAATGGCTCGTTTCCCTCGGACATAGTTAATGGAATTTTTAGGTGTTATTGAGAAGTGTCGACTGGCGTAGCGGTTAGCGTGCAATGCCCGTGATCGCGGTTTCGATTCCGGCCGACACCTTCGGGATTTTTGGAATGGGGGTAAGACGTGACCCGTGCCTGTACAATATGTGGGCACGTTAAAAAACCCTGTCCTAGGTATCCTAGGTTAGGTCAATTTAGAGGCTGTAAAATAAAATGGAGGTTGCGCCCGGGACATCGCCGGACGAGGAAAGACGATCAAGAGTTGGTGATAACTTGTCTCACAATAAATAATAGTATAAACTATTATTAAATTGTAACTATTACTGAGTTATTAAATAATAAATTATTATATAATCGTCTTTTCTCCTCCGGTGCTGTCCCGGGCTCAACTTCTATTTTATTTAAAAAATAACTCAGACGTTCTATTTCTATTATTTTGTTACAGGCTGTAGTTGTTTCGCAGCGCCATCTAGCGATAATGCAAAGTTAGACTATTCTGAATTTTGAACGTACGTTTAAAAACATAAAATTATTCAGACAATTTTCCTGTCCACCTCCAGACCAAATGGTCACATCAGTGGTTATGCCTAATGCACAATTATTTCATTGCGAGGGTCCGTTAAAAATACGAATTTACAGAACTATTTTTAAGAAATCGAAGAGAACCAACACCCTAGAGCGCAATTCGTGATCATTGCAAATTTCCTCGAATTTCGATCCCATTATTGGCAAGATCAAATTCAAACAAATGGCCGTTTCGGTCAACGTGGTTCGTGTGTTAACCGACAGATGGCGCGTCGCGTAGCACGACGCGATAAGCCCGTAGCCAATGCTGGCGCTTGAGTAGCTCTAGCTGAGGTCTCGCTCCTCGCCACCCCATCACTTTAAAACGTAACGGTGCGCAATCAGATATAGGACGCGCCTAATTTTCGCCCACGGCGGTTTCGCCAGTCAGATACGCACTCGTGTGCGAAGCCGAAATTTGCATATTTCAGCATAAATATCTTCAACTGAAACGTAATATTGATCGCTGGGTGCGAACTGCTCGCGCAACCGCCGCCGCCGCCGCAGAGACGGGTGTGGTGCAGCAGCAGCAGCGTCCTTCTCAAAGAAATCGGAAAAGGTGGAGAAACCGGAAGCCGTCCGGGCACACACCGAGATTCAGACGGCAAATCCGACGAACACCACGTTTTATTCCGAAGAAAAAGAACGAGAAAGCAGTTTGTGGGAGGTAAAAGATAACACGAAATGAAGTAAAGATCGTTAATGAAGTCTTTCGTTTCACTCCTCTCCGAAACCCCGGATGTTGGCAACACCGCATTGCCTCGGTGCAAGCGTGGTTTCGATGCGCTACGTGAACCATTTGCCACCCTTTAAGGGGCAGCCGGTCAGCAATGCGACCAGCAAACATGGACTTAAAATACATGTTTCTTAAAGCATTATAACTCGAAGTAAGATATAATTTGATCAATTCATAAGGACCTGGGCTTATTATTTTTACTGAAATAAGTTTTTTCATTATTTCGAAGATTTGAGCGTTACTATTACAAACTATTATGGATTTTTCATGGTGTTAGGAAACATACATGGTGTACCATTATGTTCAATACCTATGTCGAACACAATCAACAAATATCTACCATAAGTTTATAATGTTTTCAAATTTCTAGCAGAATCTTAATTTCTCTTTTTCATTTTACAATTATTTGTATTTTTGTTACTAATGAAGCTAAATTCTTTATATTTCTTATTCATGAACTCGACATATTAGAATAATTATCGAGGGATTTTTGAGGTGGGTTATGCCGCATCTATTTTGAAATTCATCCGCATGAATCGACTTTCAATCTGCATAACAAAAATTTATTCAGGTTGCAAGTTTCTGTATTTAACTGGATTTCCAGTCTTCCCAGAATACTTTTATTTTTTCTTAAAATTCTGACGAAAATTGGTTCCCTCGACTTAAGCTTATTTTTGTCAGCAACCGATAGTGGCGCTGTTTGAACAGAAACGACGCGGCGTATCTGGTGGATTACTCCGATAGCGTGATCAGATACAATCCACCTTCTAACTTTACACACTTCATTGGAGCGGATCCGAAGCATTCCGGCGTTGCTTAACTCTGAGCAAACTCCAAGCAAAACGGGATTTTTTTTTGCCTGATCGTGTAGGGAGATCGGATGTGTTTGTGCGTGAACAGCAGTGAGAGGAACTAAGCCGAAGGAAGAAAGAAAGAAAGAAAAAATAGAACGAAGAAAACAGGAGTCTCTATTCTATTGGCAGAGAGCCACCGTGCACATAACCACGTATAAACAGCAATGGCGGTCAATACTTTTGATTTGGTCTGAAGAATATATACACGTAACATGAATAGACAAGAATATATCGTAATGCGATTCCCCGGATGCCAGCAGCTAGAGTGACGCAGGTTGACGTCACAAGTTCCCGTAGGCGAATCCAAAGTTTCCGCGCGTCAGAAAAATTTGTTCGAAATAAACGGTGCGCCTGGAGATAGTTATCTGATATAAGATGTACCTGTGAACTTCTCCGAGATCCTCTTTGGA
Organism: Mycogona germanica; assembly: GCA_034698785.1. Lineage (NCBI taxonomy): Eukaryota > Metazoa > Arthropoda > Diplopoda > Chordeumatida > Chordeumatidae > Mycogona > Mycogona germanica. The sequence goes on along the minus strand of JAQGBY010004430.1, from coordinate 2,735 downwards.
TTGACGACTGTATTTCTATTCTTCTTTTAACTTAAGAGTACATAGAAAATAAAGAAATTGCCAATAATATCTCTTCATTCGCAACGAAAGTGTATTTCTTCCAATTTTGTGAAATATTCTTAGGTGTAAATTGAATAATAATTAAAAATTCGGAATCTAGTGTGGTAAATATCGCCGGCATCACTGGTATCACGTGATTGGCGCACGTGAGAGCGACGACAGCGCCATTTTGGTCAAGTGGAGATTCTTTTTAATGGAAATACTTCAAACTTCAACGCCTCATATCTCGAGAAATACGCAAAATCGAGATCTGAAATAAATTGCTCTCGACTATAAATTTTCGGAACAATCTACCAATAAAATGTTATTTAAATTCGTTTAGCTGTTCGTAAATTCAGGATTATCTTGGTGCCCTTCTTTACTCGACACTCTACCAGCATCCATTTTAAATGTATATATTCATCAACTTACGTTAAAGTTGAATAAGCGAGTGACCTCGCCGAGAATCGAACACGAGTCTTATGTTAAATCGACTTCTCAACCAATTTAGTGTCAAACGACTTCCCGATCTTTCAATTTGATTCCCATTTTCTGATTAATTATTTTGTAAAATAATTTCACTTCTTACACATGTGAACTGCATAAGTAAATATTGCACAGCATAATTCATTTTAATCAATATTCAAAAATACATTATTTTTTTGTTTCAATGTAAATGCAAATGTAAATGCAATTAAAATGTTAGATTCATAAAGTGAGACAGTTGAGCGTTTAAAAATAACATGATCGTTATTATTTATTTATCGAACAGTAAATCACATTTCTTCTTTAAAAATATATTATTTTCGTATTCAAAGTATAAATATTGAGATGTAGTGAATGAAGAAATCTCACGAGTCTTTAAAGATAAATGTTTACAGAACTGAAGGCTACGTGAGTAGTTAACATATTGTGGCATTAATTGTTTCTGTAAAAATAATAAGCATGATAAAGTCGTTGAATTGTGTTGTGGAATATTTTCTGGTTATTGCTGAAAATCAGACGTTTCAATTACGCAGCGTAATGGACAGAAATTCCAGAACCGTTTTAACAGGGATTTACTACATAGCAATTGGCGTCCATTTTCTATCTAGTGGCGCTGATGCTGTATTGTCTGGAATAGGGATTGTCAATTTTAATCCTTGAACACAGTTTTGTTCTAGGAATTTGGCAATTTGCTTCCGCTAAATTACGAATTGAGAGACGCTCTTTCGTTCGAATTTTTAATGGAACCAATGTATCAACGTTTATGTCTCGAGTCTAGACACAAGTGACTCAACAGTTTAAAACTTTTCCCGTATAGTACAGTAATCTTTACGAAAATTTATGCCGCTAGGTGCAGACAATTCCCAACGAGGAGTGCTTTAGCCATCACAATTTGGAGGTTTGACTTCGTCCATTAAACTCATGCAACATATATAGCTTTTGCCAATAAAAATATTTACAATACCAAATGTAGTTAACAGGATCATAAATTAGTTTAATTTTCATTAATTTTAAATTTGTCATTAGTTTGAGAAGTATTTTAGGTTTCTTACAAATTTTAAATCAAAAAGAAATTCTTGAAAGAATTATTTTAAAAAATGAGTTAAATAAAATAAATGCTACGAGCATTCGGAGGAATTTCAAACTGCATTCTGTTATTTCGTGTTTTAAATTTAGAAAACTTTAGAAAATTTTCAAATTAAGAATCAATCTGTTCGTCTTTAACCCAACGATGTTTCCGAATTGCCAACCTACACTCTAAATCAAGTCGCCTTCATTTGAAACGCCTTTACCAACCGAAAATATTCCTGGCTCAAATGCTTCATATCATTTTAAAGACCTCTGCAGGGGTATCGTGTTCGGTCAGATCTTAAGCATTAACATCCGCCCTCCGTGACTTTCTTGGAAGGAGACGTGATAAATTTCAAGACGTGTTTCATGGCTGGTATTTTCAATGTAAATTCCATTCAAAAATTCCAACCTGTCACCACCGTCAAGATAATAAATAAAATTACTAGGCCGCAATATAGTGTGGTACGGTCGCCGACTCTGCAATTTAAAATTAAGGTACGTTGTTTTCCAGTGATGCTTGTTAATAAGTAGCTCCAGTATAAAAAGTAAGGACCTCGTTACCCCCGACCACCACCACCACCACCACCACCATGTGCTCGGTTTCCTCCTCCTCTCCCCCTCCCCAACACCCTTTAGCTAAACGTTTCCTCGGAGAGTCGTCGCCTAACTACATCGAAAATAACGTTTGTCGCCTACACAACGACGACCACGACACATACAATGGTTCTCCACCCTATTCATGACCAAATGGGCACCAGTTTGCTATTACGTTTTGCATGCCTATACATCCCCCCAACACCCAGATACGACTCGATTCTTTTCTTTAGGCGTGCCGTCGTTACACCACTGCCGGCCAACTATAAGTGGGGTCGTGAGAGCAAAAAAGATTTGAAAAGGTGGACAAAAGAACTTGAAAGGACTACGCTATCAGGTGACTCTGACTAAAATAGTCTGAATCTTAACAGAGTATTATAATAATGAGAGTTTGTCAACTTTATTTTATTATTTCTTTAATCCGTCTTGGCGTTTACTTAAGAATGGCTTAACGAAATTTAATTACATTTTTTTTTTTTTTTTTTTTTTATTCACTGAAGTGACGGATCACAACAGGAAGATTCTGTACCACTCTCAGAGCTTAG